>JAODAL010007683.1:0-123241 GCA_025379985.1 Phyllomedusa bahiana
GGGGGCTGGTGTCGGGTGGTGGTTTTTTTCTAGGGGCGGTGTCGGGGTCGGTGGGTTATATTCTAGGGGCGGTGTCGGGGTCGGTGGGTTATATTCTAGGGGCGGTGTCGGGGTCGGTGGGTTATATTCTAGGGGCGGTGTAGGTGTCGGGGTCGGTGGGTTATATTCTAGGGGCGGTGTCGGGGTCGGTGGGTTATCTTCTAGGGGCGGTGTCAGGGTCGGTGGGTTATATTCTAGGGGCGGTGTCAGGGTCGGTGGGTTATATTCTAGGGGCGGTGTCAGGGTCGGTGGGTTATATTCTAGGGGCGGTGTAGGTGTCGGGGTAAGTGGGTTATCTTCTAGGGGCGGTGTAGGTGTCGGTGGGTTATCTTCTAGGGGCGGTGTAGGTGTCGGTGGGTTATCTTCTAGGGGCGGTGTAGGTGTCGGGGTCAGTGGGCTATCTTATAGGGTCGGGGGGCTATCTTCTCAGAGCTGGATGGGGACACTGCTGATCGCTGTCATGATCTTCTCTTTCCTCAGGTATCTGTTTAACTGCTGTGAAGGGGCGCAGAGACTGATGCACGAGAACAAGTAAGCAGCCCCCGTCCGTCTGTTGTGATGTCATCGCCGACGCGCTTCGGTCTCATCTTTGCTTCTTGTATTTCAGGGTGAAGCTGTCGCGCCTCGATAACGTGTTCATCACCAGGATGAACTGGGCGAATGTCGGAGGGTTGTCAGGTGGGTGCGGAGCTGAGGGCTGGTGTTATACCCCCGGTGATATGTGCAGCAGAGCAGTGGGGGCTCATAGCAGCTGAAGCCCGGTGACCTCCAATCCCCTACTGCTCCTACCCCAGCCTCCAATACAAAGCCGGGCCCCCCCCCCCCCTCCAAAAAAACCCTCATTTATTATATAGAAAATAGTGAAAATAATTCCCTCTTGGCGTCTGTGAGAGTCGGATGTAATATAGCGCAGTACAATAATGACACCACAGATGGCGCCGGAGCTGCAGAACTAAGAAAAGGTGACCAAAAATAGCACCAACAAAACCTACAGCCTCACAGGGTTAATTATGCAAATGAGTTATGGAATGGGCGGGGCTGACTCCTGCATAATTAACATTCATGACAGTTGTGGGGCCTCCATTGCTGACGAATGTTCTCTGCTTTTGCTGTAGGTGTTCTCCTGACCTTGAGGGACGTGGGGCTCCCTAATTGTGTGGTGTCTGGACCCCCAGAGCTGGTAAGTTGTCCCACAGAACCACCAGTCCATGTGCTGGCATCTCAGCCGCCAGTGTGAACTAGCACTAGCAGCAGTGTACGTCTCTGCTGTGCCCCATGCTTTACACTGCAGCTCTGCACCCATTGGATCCCTGCTATTACCAGCTAACCTTTAGGTCACAGGCTGATTTAATCAGATGTCCCCTTCTTCTCATCAGTGGTTGTGATGTAAGCAGAGCTGCAGTGTAAAGCATGGGGCAGAGACCTAAACAGTATCCAATGATGCCAGATTCAGATAGACTAAGGGGTCACTGATCATAGCTGTGCCCTAGTATAGAGCGGAGCTGCAGGGTAAAGCATGGGGCAGAGACCTAAACAGTATGAAATGGTAGACAGTGGGGTCACTGATCATAGCTGCGCTCTAGTATAGAGCGGAGCTGCAGTGTAAAGCATGGGGCAGAGACCTAAACAGTATGAAATGGTAGACAGTGGGGTCACTGATCATAGCTGTGCCCTAGTATAGAGCGGAGCTGCAGTGTAAAGCATGGGGCAGAGACCTAAGCATCCAATTATGCCAGATTCACATAGAGCATGGCATCACAGATCATAGCTGTGCCCAAGAATAGAGTGGAGCTTCAGTGTAAAGCATGGGGCAGAGACCTAAACAGTATGAAATGGTAGACAGTGAGGTTACTGATCATAGCTGTGCCCTAGTATAGAACGGAGCTGCAGTGTAAAGAATGGGGCAGGGCAGAGACCAAGACAAAAGAAGAGACAGCAGGGAATATCAAATGATGCCAGATTCAGAATGAACATGGGGCCACTGATCATAGCTGTCAGCAGTATAGAGCAGGGCTGTAGTGTAAAGCATGGGGTATAGACCTAAACAGTATGAAATGGTAGACAGTGGGGTCACTGATCATAGCTGTGCCCTAGTATAGAGCAGGGCTGTAGTGTAAAGCATGGGGTATAGACCTAAACAGTATGAAATGGTAGACAGTGGGGTCACTGATCATAGCTGTGCCCCAGTATAGAGCGGAGCTGCAGTGTAAAGCATGGGGCAGGGCGCTGAGTCACGCTTTGCTGTTCATTTTCACACCCACTAATTTTTCTTTCTTGACAGAAAAAGTTCCTTCAAGCTATTAAAACGTACTGCGGTCCTATGGAAGGCATAGCAGTGGGTAAGACCACCCAGAGCTGGGCGGGAGGGTACGAGTGCTTTCAGGTGCTACTTGACTAATCATTGTCCTATTCCGCAGATGTGCGGCCGTACTCCAGTCCCCACTACAGTGACGAGACCATGTCCGTCACCCAGGTGCCCATCTTCAGTAAGTTGTGCCCTTCCCCTTATTCTTTCCTGTTACTGGGAGAGCTGGGTTTCAGCCAATGTGGCCGCTGGTAGAACGTCCACCAGCTTCCTTGAGAGGCTTATCTAGACTTCAGCAATATATGGTTACTGTGACATTGATGATTCTTTGCTGTAGCTGTAAAGCGAGCTGCTCCTCTTTTGACTGTAGAGTCTGACATCTAGTGGACATAGTGAGAAATGGTGCTTTTTTTAAATTCTTGTTTTTTCAGGCAGTAATGGTGGCGGTGAGAGCCCCCCGAGGTCACTGTCCCCGAAACCTGAAGCTGAGGAGAGAAGAGCGTCACCAGGTATAATAATACATGAGAGCGGTAATGGGAGGGGGATGTCACACAGACTTCAGGTCACACCTCTAGAGCGGGGGAGAGGGGTGTACTGGTTTTAATAAAGTTGGCTGACATTTATATCGCTGCTGAGAGGGGTCTTCACCTAGTTGTCCTGAAATCCTAAATTCTTCTATTGATATGGTAGGGTCAGGTGCATAACTAGTCAAATGTGCCTATCAAGCTGAGTGATCATCATTTCCAGGGTTTGAAAACAATAACTAAAACCACTCAAAACCTCAATATTCTATTTTTCTCCAGATCGCAGAAGATCCTCAAACCGATCTCCTCCCTGTGTGATCTCCTAGGTCTGCAAGGTGAGGATTCCCATCTGTCTGTAGCTACAGAGGGTTTATGTAGACGGAAGACAAGGTCGATAACAGGGAGCAGTAGCGGGAATTCACCTTGTCCTACAGTCAGCGTCTCTCCAGGCTGATAACAGGGAGCAGTAGAGGGCATTCACCTTGTCCTACAGTCAGCGTCTCTCCAGTCTGAGGGGCTGATAACAGGGAGCAGTAGAGGGCATTCACCTGTCCTACAGTCAGCGTCACTCCAGGCTGAGGGGCTGATAACAGGGAGCAGTAGAGGGCATTCACCTTGTCCTACAGTCGGTGTCTCTCCAGGCTGCGGGGGCTGATAACAGGGAGCAGTAGAGGGCATTCACCTTGTCCTACAGTCAGCGTTTCTCCAGGCTGATAACAGGGAGCAGTAGAGGGCATTCACCTTGTCCTACAGTCGGTGTCTCTCCAGTCTAAGGGGCTGATAACAGGGAGCAGTAGAGGGCATTCACCTTGTCCTACAGTCAGCGTCTCTCCAGGCTGATAACAGGGAGCAGTAGAGGGCATTCACCTTGTCCTACAGTCAGCGTCTCTCCAGGCTGAGGGGCTGATAACAGGGAGCAGTAGAGGGCATTTACCTGCGGGGGCTGATAACAGGGAGCAGTAGAGGGCATTCACCTGTCCTACAGTCAGCGTCTCTCCAGGCTGAGGGGGCTGATAACAGGGAGCAGTAGAGGGGATTTATCTATCCTACAGTCAGCGTCTCTCCAGGCTGAGGGCTGATAACAGGGAGCAGTAGAGGGAATTAAACTTTCCTACAGTCAGCGTCACTCCAGGCTGAGGGGCTGATAACAGGGAGCAGTAGAGGGCATTCACCTGAGGGAGCTGATAACAGGGAGCAGTAGAGGGCATTCACCTTGTCCTACAGTCAGCATCTCTCCAGGCTGATAACAGGGAGCAGTAGAGGGCATTCACCTTGTCCTACAGTCGGGGTCTCTCCAGACGCAGGGGCTGATAACAGGGAGCAGTAGAGGGCATACACCTAGTCCTACAGTAGGTGTGTCTGCAGTCTGTGGGGCTGATACCAGGGAGCAGTAGAGGGCATTCACCTGTCCTACAGTCAGCATCTCTCCAGGCTGCGGGGGCTGATAACAGGGAGCAGTAGAGGGCATTCACCTGTCCTACAGTCAGCATCTCTCCAGGCTGATAACAGGGAGCAGTAGAGGGCATTCACCTGAGGGAGCTGATAACAGGGAGAAGTAGCGGGAATTCACCTTGTCCTACAGTCAGCGTCTCTCCAGGCTGAGGGGTTGATAACAGGGAGTAGTAGAGGGCATTCATCTATCCTACAGTCAGCGTCTCTCCAGGCTGAGGGGCTGATAACAGGGAGCAGTAGAGGGGATTTATCTATCCTACAGTCAGCATCTCTCCAGGCTGAGGGAGCTGATAACAGGGAGCAGTAGCGGGAATTCACCTTGTCCTACAGTCAGCGTCTCTCCAGGCTGAGGGGTTGATAACAGGGAGTAGTAGAGGGCATTCACCTTGTCCTACAGTCAGGTACTCTCCAGGCTGAGGGGCTGATAACAGGGGGCAGTAGAGGGGATTTATCTATCCTACAGTCAGCGTCTCTCCAGGCTGAGGGGCTGATAACAGGGAGCAGTAGAGGGCATTCACCTGACCTACAGTCAGCATCTCTCCAGGCTGAGGGGCTGATAACAGGGAGCAGTAGAGGGGATTAACCTGTGCTACAGTCAGCGTCTCTCTAGGCGTAGGTGGCTGATAACAGGGAGCAGTAGAGGGGATTCACCTGTCCTACAGTCAGTGTCTCTCCAGGCTGATAACAGGGAGCAGTAGAGGGCATTCACCTGTCCTACAGTCAGCGTCTCTCCAGGCTGATAACAGGGAGCAGTAGAGGGCATTCACCTGTCCTACAGTCAGTGTCTCTCCAGGCTGCGGGGGCTGATAACATTGCATACGCCTTGTGCTTCGTGTCGGGTGTTGTGGTTGATTGTCTCTATCTCCCTTTCAGCTTCACGATAGAAAAGGACATTTTCTGGTGCTGAAGGCGAAGGAAGTTGGACTCCCAGTGTATGTACCTCTCCAGAGCTGCACTCACAATTCTGCTGGCATTAAACAGTCATATATCATAGAAAAAAACTAAACCCCTGCATCTCCTGTTTCAGGGGGAACCTTTCCAAACCCCACCCCCCATCTCTCCTGTTTTGGGGAGACCCCTGCACCCCTTGCGTCTCCTGTTTCGGGGGGACCCCATCCACCCCCCACCTCTCCTGTTTTGGGTGGCCCCAACACACTTGTAATCCCACTATGTTCTTATGATGTCCATGGCTTTACCATCATTTCCTATATTGCAGAGGGACGCGAGAGATCGGACCAATCATAACAGAGCTGAAGGCCGGCAAAACGGTCACGTATGAGGGCAAAGAGGTGACTGTGGGCAAAGATTGGGGTGGAGGTCAGAGCTGTTAGTGCCGGTGTTTTGATGGGTCTTGCTTTGTCCGCTCCCCCCACCAGGTCTCCCCTGCAGACGTCTTGAGCCCCAATATTCCCGGACCAACCTTCATTGTGGTGGAATGTCCAAGCGAAGACTTCATCGCTCCCATCACTGAGAGCCCTGCATGGAAGAGGTGCGTGGGGCGCCGAGGGTGAGGGGGCCACATCACCGTGTTGTTTTTGAGATGCTCAGTCGTGTACATATTTATTTTTTCAGTTATCAGGAAGGCAAAGCAGAAACCGCAGCCACTTTAGTGATCCACATGACCCCCGAACACGTCCTTAAACACAGCACCTACCGGCAGTGGATGGAGAGGTAAGGGCACGTCCACCTAAAGGGCAGCAGTCCAAGTCACCCATGGTTTATGCACCAGAAGATAAAAAGGGGAAAAACCGGGCACTCCTAGTGTAGATCGTACGGAAAATTAGATCTCCGAGGGTTTACATTGAGCAATGCTGGAGGCACAAGTCTCCTAAGGCATATCATACACAGTCACAGCAGCCACCTCACACCCCTGGCTCCAGAAGACGCCGTATAGTAGGACGATATCAATAAGAAGATTCTTTCACAACTTTAATAAAGAGGGAATTATGGCGCTAGACTGGAAATGAAACAAATGGACAATTTATTGGAATATAACAGAGACAAGACTACGCATTTCACGCTCTATAAGCTCTTCCTCAGGTTTAAGAACACATATGGCGCTAAAATGCCCTGAGTCTTGCACCATAATTCCCTCCTTTTTTTTTTTTAATTCACACTTTTTTTTTTTAAGAAGAAAGCACATATCAACAATAAGATTGGCGCAAGCAGGGATGTGATGACATTGATCATATAGGATGGTAAGATACAAACATATACAGAATGTAATTACAAAGGTCATCCCATCAGCTGAACAATGGGTAAGTGGTGACACTCCTGCGCCGTTGGAGACAATTTGAGAAAGAGTAGGACAAGGTAAAATAAAATAAATAAATGACAATAGCAATAATGATAATGAAGGAGGAGAAAAAATGTCAACCATAGTGACAATGACAATAAAGAAAACATAGTTATAGCAATAATAAAAGTAGAACTACTAGTAAAAATTATAATGATCATAATGAGAATTGTAATTTTGATAACAGTAATAATACTATTGATAATAATGATAATAATAATGTGATGTGTTTAAAAGACCCATCAGAAATAGTCAGGAAAAGAACTTAGGTCTTATGTTAACAATAGACTATAAAGGAGGCATCAATTTATGATTTTGTAGCGGGCTAACCCAGTCATCACTCAGAAGCCGGGTGAAACTACGGATCCAGAGGTCTCATGGGAGAGGGTATCAGCATGGGGTTGGGGGGGGGATGGTTGGACTCAGACTAGCTTCGGACACATTCTGGGGGCCAGTGGAAGAGGAGGTGTGTCCCTCCAGGGCACCCAGAGATCCCAGAAGAGCTTCTCTCGCGAACCAGCTCGTGTATCGAAATGAGGTCATCAGTTGAGCTATTTCCTCTTTAGGAAGGTGTGGGAGAATGAACGTTTTCCACTTTTTAAAGAAATTTCCAGTACAGAGCTCCTTCTGCCTTTCTGCCTCAAGTTTATCAGCCACTAGATATTGTTTCATGTTATCTGCCACCAGCGACATTGGCGGAGTCTGAGACTTCAGCCAATATAACAAGAGGCAGCGTTTTGCGACCAGGATTGCAATGTGTACTGCGCTTGGTGTAGGCACTGGGCCATCACCGGATCCATCCGGGGGTCTAGTGTAGTGGAAAATCAAAAGGTCATGGTGTTTGGCAAGGATAATGCGCCAATGAGCTTGGACGTAGTCAATGAATGTGTCCCAGAGAGGAAGGGCAGGACCAGATCCCATGCCACATGGTCGTGGAGGGCATCTGGCATTTAGTACATACTTGGCTCCGCTCTGGAAATCTCTGCGAGGGGGGAAGGTTGAACCCATAGTAGGCACCATGGATGATTTTAAAGTGGGTTTCCCGCCACTGTTCACAAATCACTTCCTTTCGGACTTTGCGAAGTCCTATCAGAATTTTTCCTGCTATATCTGGGTCCGCAAGTTTGCGCTCCCATTTCGAAAAGGGGAAACTTTCACCTGATTCCCAGCTCCACCCCCTTAGAATGGCATAGATGCGTGATAGGGAAAAGGATGGGCCACTGCATTTCATAAGGAGATCAAAGCTGTTGGTTGTGCAAAGTTTGGAAAGGTTCCCGAGACGAGACCTGCAGAAAGAAAGAACCTGCATGGCCGGGAAAACATGGATCGGTGGGAGCTGGAATTTCTCTCTTAATTCAGAGGGGGTCATCCAGCGCTTTTCCTCCATAAGCATTAATTGCTCTGCATGTATAATCCCCCTCTCTCTCCACAGCTTGAACATGGGGTTAGTTCTGCCTTGGGGAAATTCTGGGAGGTCCCAAAGGGGTAACTTTTTGGACATCAGGAAGGGGAGCTTGAGCAATTTGCGGATGTGTTTCCAAGAGGCAATCGTGTCCTTAAGCAATAAAGAATTTCTGACCTGTGAGGGAATATGCGAGTATTTGGTGTGGAGTAGGGCCCGAGGATGCCAAGGGTGCATTAGACCCCTTTCCAGGTCAAAGTTGGAGTAGCGGCTCGTCTCCCCAAACCAATCCAAGACATGTCTAGTCAGGCATGCCAGGTTGTAGAATCGGACATTGGGGAGATTGAGCCCACCCATGGTCACTGGGAGCATGAGTTTGCTGAGTGCTATTCGGGGTTTCCTGCCAGCCCAGATAAAGTGGGTGAAGGACGAGTGTAATTTATTAATATCATCGTGCCGTAAGAGAAGAGGGAGGGTCTGAAGGGGGTATAATAGTTTAGGGAAGCAGATCATTTTGATTGCATGACATCTTCCTGAGAGAGAGGGGGAGTCCCTGCCATCTGCGCAAGTCGCCAGCTATTTTTTTAATCAGTGGGGGGAAGTTTAGGTTGTAAATAGTATTAGGGGTCTTCCCTATCTTGATGCCAAGATATGTGATGTGCGAGTTCACTGGGAGGATGTCTAAGCCTAAGTTTTGCCAAGTCGATCTCTGGAGGGGGGGGGGACCCAGTTCCAGAAGTTCGCTCTTAGAGGCATTAATTTTGTAGCCAGATTATTTTCAAAAAGGAGAATATCCCCGGGAGATGTGCTAACGGATCTGACAGGAAGAGGAGCAAAACAAGGCCAGTTTGACTTGGTTGATACCGACATCTATCCCAGAGAACAGGTCAGAATCTTCTAGGTACCTTGCAAGGGGCTCTAATGCTATATCAAATAAGAGGGGGAAAAGGGGGCATCCCTGCCGAGTGCCCTTGTGGAGGGGGAATCTCTGGGAAAGAAAACCTTGGGTATGTACCTGGGCGGTAGGGTTGTGATATATGGCAGAAAGGAAAGTTTTAAAGTTTCCATTTAGCCCCCTTCGATCTAACACTTGCCACAACCACTCCCACCGAACATTGTCAAATGCTTTTTCTGCATCGATCGCTATCATGACAGGGTGTCCGGTGGGAGGGGAGATGCGCCCCACGCTCTCAAGCACCGCCAGTACCTTGCGTAGGTTTCCTACTGCGGCTCTGCCTTTGATAAAACCCTTCTGGGCAGGGGCTATGAGGGAGAAGCTGGGCCAACCTGTCGGCCATTATTTTGGAAAGAAGTTTTTGGTCCGTGTCAATTAAGGATATTGGTCGGTAGGAGGACGGTGATAGGGGGTCTTTCCCCTTTTTGGGGATTACCTTTTATGTATGCATTTTTAGATTCTGGTCAGATCTCTTCTCCTTTTAGTATCCGATTAAAGTATTAGGTTAACAGTGTAATGGAAAGTAGCCTCAAAGGGGCTATCCTGTCCTTGTGGGGGTTCAAATTATATTAAAAATAACAAAGGGTGCACCGAGAAAACAAATCACAACATGCCCTGTTGCTGTGAAAGTGCTTTCTGATTTTATTCACAAAATGGTGGTTTTTTATACCTCTTTGCAAATGAGTAGATAAGAAGGCATCACATGTAGCTGTCTGTGAGGGTCTATTGGCACGTCCTTATCTATGGACCACTCCTCACAGCTTCAGGAATGTCTGAACACAGGGTGTAACTTCTGACTAGGCGCCATCTTGGATTACACGACGATCTATACAAACTACTACAGGCAGCCATTTTGTTTAACACATTAATGACAAAAGATATACCTACAGCTTTTACATGCTGTACTATACAAGTATGTGCCTATTATGTATATAATATATATATGTATATGTGAAGTATATACTAACTAATACATTAAAATAGAGACACAAAGGATCACACATATATAATCTTTGTTCCCATCCACAACAACAGTGGGGTTAGGGGTTCAAACAGGATTTTGTATAATTCTCCTGAAACCCGTCAGGGCCTGGGGCTTTTCCCGTGGCTAATTGGCGTATGGCTAGCTGGACCTCTTGAGGAGTGATTTTTGCATTAAGGGATTCAAGTTGGCTGGAGGACAATTTTGGGATGGAGACGGAGGCTAGAAATTTCCGACTATCTTCTGCATCAACCTGGGTAGGCATTAAGTCGGGAGAGTACAGACGCTCATAAAACACTTTAAAAGATCTCGATTATTTGGATTAATCAGTATTACTATTGTATATGGAGATAGTGCTTTAATCTTCTTTCTTTCATTTTTGTTGTTTAAAATGATTGTGTATTAAAACCTGTAATAAAAATACAGTTGGAAAAAAAAAAACACTTTAAAAGAATAATTTATCTGGTAAGGGTCAGAAGTGACCTTCCCCTGAGAGGTGCGGAGGGAGGGGATATGTGATGGGCAATAAGGACCTCTAAGGAGCCTGGCCAAGATCCTTCCTGCTTTGTTCCCATAGCGAAACAAGGTAGATTTCATATGGGAACGTTGGATTTCCTCTTTACGGCCCAGCCACAGATCGAACATCCTCTTGGCGCTCTCCCATTCCTTCTTGGTATCTGCGGAGGGGTCTGCGAGAAATTTCCTATAGGCCAGCTTTGACCGCTCAGTTGCCGCGTTATATTCCTTGTTAAGTTTACGTCTATAAGCAGAAGTGTGAGCTATTATTCGGCCTCGGAGGACAGACTTGGCCGTGGCCCAGAAAAGAGAGGCATTCCCCGAGTGTTTGTCGTTGGCAGACACAAATTTCAGCCACCATCCCTGTAGGAGCTCGGCAAATGCCTCTGTCTTCGCCATGTAAGAGGGGAACCTCCATATAAAATCTGAGCCTTTGGGAAAGACATCCGCAATCTCCAGTACCACAGGCGAATGGTCTGAGATAAGCATATCTAAAATCTCAGAGGCTACCAGGCGTCTGTGAAGGTCAGGGGAGAGGAGCATATAGTCCAATCGCGACCATGAATTCTGTGAGTGAGAATAGAATGAGTATTCTTTGCAATCAGGGTGCAGATCTCTCCAGCTATCTCGGGTTCCAGTGATATCCATGAACATCTGCAGAGCTCCAGGTCTAGTCCCTAGGGGGCGTGCGGGCAGGGGGGAAGAGTTGGCATTTCTTTTTAAATTCACACTTTATTAAAGTTGTGAGAAAATACGCTTACACTTTATGTTCCGTTATAGATAGGTCCAAGCTGACGTGCTATATAGGTCCCCAGGAGCGCTGTTTAATAAGCCCCAAGATCTCTGTTTGCTGTTCAGGAAAGGGGAGAGACTTAAAACTTTTTTAGTTTAGGCAGCACTTAAAGGGGTTGTCTCACTACATTGATTCATCCTGTTTTCTTGGTTTCACTTTGAATTTTGGGGCGTGTTTACTGGCTTCTACTAGGCTGCAGTAGAAGCCAGGTCTGTAGCTATAGCGACCAGTGCTGGCAGCCTATCAGGAGAGATCAAACATGTCTGTAGCTATAGCAACCAGTGCGGGCAGTCTATCATGAGAGATGGAACAGCTCTGTAGCTATAGTGACCTGAGGAGCTGATGCAGCCCATACAAGAGGGGGTATCTCAGAATAGGTAGGACACTGTTAATGGACACATATTACAAAGTGACTTGTTTTTGCAAGATTTTTTAACTTAAAAAGTAGCGATCCCTGTAGTGAGACGACCCCTTTAATGAACCAAGCACAGCAACAGCACAAACCTCCCTCCTGATAACAATCTGTATAAAATCAGCTTTGAGGCTTTTATTGGATTGTCTACATCATGTATACTTAACAAATCCATCAGCTTGTGGTCAAAACTACATTAGTGTAGATTTTCTGCCATTGGAAGTAAACAAGAGCGAACTTCTTTGCTGACAGGAAGCAGAGATCTTGAAAACGGTGAGAAATTTATATTGTGTTCAAGGTGACTACCCGCTTGACTGTGAACCTGAACTGTGGTAAATGTAAGGTTTGTTTAATTCTAACCCCCTGTGGCCCTCCAGGTTCGGCCCCGGCACAGAGCATCTTCTCCTGAATGAGCACTCCTCCACCGTACATAACCTGAGCAGCTACAAGGTCCAGAGTCAGCTGCACCTCATCCATCCAGATATATTTCCACAGCTGCCTGGGATCCAACCAAAGGTGAGGGGCATTCATGGCGGTGACGTCACCAGTCTGTGATGACCGTCACTCAGGCCTTAGATGCTAAATTATGTTCCCCTGTCTCTGAGCAGGATGAAGCATCTGATGTGCCAGGTGTGAGGGCCGAATGTCTCCTCAAATACCAGCTGAGACCTAAGGTGGAGTGGCAGAGGTGAGTAAATGGCTCTAACCAGTTCCTCGGGGGCGGTGCCTGTGAGGTGTCATCCAATCGTTGGCATTCCTCCCTCCACAGACTGCTGCTGATTGGTTGAGGCTAGGCACTGCTTATCCGTGACTTGGGTGGTGACCACATTTGGTGACCACTATGTCACTTAATCCGGGAGGTCCTCAGGTTTATACTTGAGCTTTCTTTACACATGGGGTTCAGTGACCACAAGGGACAGAGGAGATTTCCCCATCTTTATAACCGGTTCCTCAGGGGCGGTGCCTGTGACGTGTCATCCAGTCGTTGGTATTCCTCCCTCCCCATACAGCCGCTGCTAGGCTGAGACTAGGCATTGCTTATCCATGACTTGGGTGGTGACCACATTTGGTGCCCACTATGTCACTTAATCCGGGAGGTCCTCAGGTTTATACTTTAGCTTTCTTTACACATGGGGTTCAAGGACCACAAGGGGCAGAGGAGCTTTCCCCCTCTATATGTACTGATTTGGCTTTTGATGTTGCAGAGATCAGGTCCCACAGAACCAGACTTCTGAATTTGTGAAGGAGGCCATGGAGCTACCCGGCTTTGGGACGGCACTGGAGGAATGTCAGCGTCTCCTGAGCTCGGAGGGCACCCCTGCACCCGGTCAGTATATTTCTACTTGGGGTCAAGGGTACTCTAAAAACTTATAGGTGTCTTCCCACTGGAGATCCAACCCCTAGGACCATCACTGCCATCAAATAAGGTGGTATCCTCTACAGTGAATATGGAAACGGCTAAAAGAGTGTGGACTGCTGATTCCATATGGGCTGTAATCCTCTTCCTCTACACTAGCATGGAAAGTGTAAATCTTATCTCCTGCAGCTTGTGGTGTGACTAGAGCAGATGAAGGGGCAGGGTTTACTGTACAAGAGGTCTGTATATGTCTCATTGATCTGGTCCTTGTCTGTTCTGCAGAGGGTAACCCGCAGTATCCGGAGGTCGTGTTTCTAGGAACGGGCTCCGCTGTTCCCATGAAGACTCGTAACGTCAGCGGCACCCTGGTGCACGTCAGGTACTGTTATGTGGGGGGGGGTGACATCATGGTTCTGTTAATCCTGTGTCATCACAAGGTCACACAAAACGAACCTGGTACCTGTCCGTAGGGTTAGAGCCGTCTGCCAGTGAGGTTGTCCATATGTTGGGGCTGCACGTAAAGCTGGTGTGCAATCACTGACCACCATGTGTGGTTCCATCCTCATGCAGTATCTGTATGGTGGGGCCATTTCTTTCACCCATAGATCAGCGGTGTCAGGTGTCGGGCAGCTGCTCATCCCTCAGAGAGAAGGTCACACGGCCATGATGGACACTGACTGCACCAATGCATCATGTCTCCTCATTCGCCACTGCTCGCCTCTTCTCGTCCACCCTAGTAGACACGTCTCTATTTAACTCTCGCAGTCCCTCCGCTCTGATGCTCCTGGACTGCGGAGAAGGAACCTTTGGCCAACTGCACCGACACTACGGAGATCGCGTTGATGAAATCCTGTGCTGCCTGTCTGCGGTGTTCATATCCCATATCCACGCCGACCACCACACCGTAAGCTCGGGTCCTGGACGCTTGCTCTTGGGCTGTGGAGAATATTGCAGAATGTAGTTGGGTAATGGCCCCTATTTCTCCCCTCAGGGTCTCCTCCGCGTGGTGCTGGAAAGAGAGCGGGCGCTGGTAAGTCATCACAACAGTAATGGTGGAGAGGAAAGCACTTGCTGCAGCGCCACCATGGGCTGTGGATGGTATTACAGCTCAGCCTTATTTACTTAAAGGGGTTTTGCCATGATGTAATGTTGACGTGAGATCCTCCAAAATGGGTATTTAATCACTTTTCTAAATATATGTGATTACAAAACGTGAAGCCTGTGAGAGCTACAGCATTGCTCAGTCCTCCTTCGTTTCCTGAAAGTTTACATTAGACACGACCAGGACTCTGACAGGAGCTGATCTGGCCGCTCTTGAGTTTTTGCACTTCTTATCTGAGGACCGGGAACATGAAAGAGCTTGCAAGGGGCTGAGGAGAAACTGCAGTGTTTGAGGCTGTCTGCTATATAGAGAATATACTGGTTGTCATATTATTATTTGAGTAAACTTTAGAGACGCTCCCTCTTCCTCACTCTCTGCTCACCCTCCTCCCTCTCACCCCTGCAGCCCTTCATGACTCAGCATGCTTTGTTTATATTCTCTCCTGAGCAGATAAGAGGTAAGGAACTCACTTCATGGCAAAACCCCTTTAAAGGGGCTATAGACCTGCAGGATAATAGATGTCTAATTGCTGAGGCTCTTACCACCTCAACTTCCCCATCCTTCCTCGCTGCTCCAGCTTTGACTGGAGCAGTGGTCAAACATGCACATTGCTGCTCTGTTTAAAGCCTATGAGACTGATAGAGATGGCGAAGTGCAGTCCACATCGGTCCCATAGACGGTAAATGGAGCAGAGGAGGGGGAGGGGCACTTTTTTATGGCAAACTCCTTGTTCTGATTGCAGAGCGTTGCTGCCCTGCTCTGTAGCATCATGTCTGCAGGACAGTGTACACATTTTATCCACCGTATTGGCTCCCTATACCTGTAGAGCCTTTCAGGGTTAAAGGGGTTTTGCCACGAGTGGGGAACACGTCCGCCACTCGCAGCGCCGGCTGTAGAGCTGGCCGCGCTTGCGCAGTCACATTCTATTCTATGGGATTTCCGAGTACAGCCGAGTGGTGCGTTTGCCTCTGCTCGTAACTTCATAGAGCAGAATGAAGAGTCGTGCGCAAGCGCGACCAACTCTCCAGTCTGCACGGAAGGATGCGGGGGCCCGTTCCTGAGATAGGTGCGTGTCCCAGAGTGGAGACCCGCACCGATCAGACACTGGTGGCATATCCTAACGGTATGCCATTATTGTCTATGGTGGTAAAACCCCTTTAAGGGCCACTAGTAATGTCCTGTAGGAGCCATATTTTGGGCCCCACTGCTCTTGAATATGTTTTGTATCTTATATTGCTTCAGGCATCTCTTGGGAAGCCGTTCACCCCGGTGCTGGTCATAGGACCCACCGTACTGATGACCTGGCTCAATCAATACAACGACAACTGCCAGAAGATCCTCCACAATATCAGGTGAGGGCAGATCTGGGTTTTGGGTAGAGGGACCCAACAATGTCATAAGACATTGCATCAGTCAATGTAGTGTCACTCTTGACCCCACCCATTGCATAGAGGTGATAGCCAAGCACCTCCACTTGGTGGACCTGGCCTGTCCTATGCTGTCCCAAAATTTGCCGCAGTCAGATTGAAGTAACGCTCCGTGATGAGACATCTTTAGCCTATATCCCAATGGAAATCCTTAAAGGGGTTGTCCAGTTTGATAAAATTACAGGGTGTGAAAAATAGAGGCTCATGTTCCATTCAGTCTCTATGAAGTGTTCACCTCTCCTTTGTGTTTGGATAAGAACTCGGAAGTGAAGAGGAGCGGATCCCGGAGAGGCAGCATCTATGGGGGACCTGGCGGGAAGTATCATACTTTCTGCTTTTTCCCACCTTTGCCCCATTTACCTGTCATTTTATTAACCTGAACAACCCCCTTAATTGCCTTAAAATTTTCAGGCTCTTCCGGCCGGAGTAGAGAATGGTTACAAGGGGCGTCTCTTGTGCTGCCCCCCATTACACAGAGCATTGATGAGAATAGACATTGTGTAGTACTTCACTTCTCCTGTAGGAGCGCTGTAATGAAAAAGAACACTTACTGCCAGGTTTTCCCCGAGATTACAGCTGATCTGCCTGTCCCAGAAGGGGAACACTTGATCAGCTTATTGTCAAGAGAGCCTTCTAACAAATTAAGCCCCTTTAATAAAGGAGGCTTCTATGCATTCATCATATTTTACTCCTCTGCAGCTTCATACCGTCCAGGAATTTGATGGAAACCTCGGAGGTGGAGTGTCCCAAGACTCGAGGCTTGATTGCGTCACTTCTTACGACGTACCAATTAGAAAAGGTACGATGACTGGACAGCATTGTGTTATCCTCCAGTCACATCCAGAGCTTAAAGGATGACATTTGTGTCATGTGACAAGTGCATGATTGGGGCAGGTCCACCTGCAATGATAAAATCAGGGCTCCTGAGTCCCTGGTATAAATGGAGGGTCAGTCACATGTGTAGACCACTGCTCTATTCACTGTCTGCAGTAGAGGTGTCGCTCTTTTTTTATCAAGGGCCACATCAATATTACAGTTGCCCTCCCCATTGTAGGATGACGGGTGCCTGGGTAGGGCTGTCAGAACTGTGCCACGGCCAAAGTTCTTAATCCAAGATGGCGGCAGGTCCCTACGCCAAGCGCTGGCTGCTTCCTCCATGGAAAGTGAAGCCGGTTCTTCGGCCTCCAGACCTTCCATTCCTTTGTCTACGCTCTTCAGGGCCACATAAGTTGACGTGGTGGGCTTGGTCTATGAAGCAGATGACAGAATACAGCTGTGGACACATGGTGAATCAGTGGGACAACCCCTTTACTTTGTAGTTCTGAGGACCACGATAATTTTTTCCTCTGGACCTACACTATACTCCAATGTAGAATCAAATCTTATCGGATCTGATAGATTCCAGGTGATCTCTGGATGCTGCTCTGGCTGTGACTGGAGCATAGGATCTGATATATGAGATGTAGCGTCACCAGCCAATTCCATGATTCCTGATGATTATTCCTGTGCCCCAGTTTCAGACCTGCTTTGTCCGTCACTGTAAGAACGCTTTCGGCTGTGCACTCGTCCATCGGTCTGGCTGGAAGCTGGTGTTTTCAGGGGACACCATGCCCTGCGATACCCTCGTTAAGATGGGTAAGGTGGCGTGACAGCTGGCATACAGTACATGGACTTGGGCTGAATTTGGGAGGTCCCTTATATCATTCTGGAATTGCTTGTTTCTGGCAGGAAAGGACGCGAGTCTGGTGATCCATGAGGCCACGCTGGAGGACGGGCTGGAGCAGGACGCCATTGAGAAGGCGCACAGGTACAGTGCTGGTGTAGCCATGAGGGTGGGTAATCCGGGACACATTCGGTTCTGCTGTATCACGTACTTGTCTGTTACAGCACCACCTCCCAAGCCATCACTGTAGGGATGGACATGAATGCAGAGTTCATGATGCTGAATCACTTCAGTCAGCGCTACGCCAAGCTGCCCCTCATGAACGAGAGCTTCAGCACCAAGGTTGGGATCTCCTTCGATCACATGAAGGTGAGTCGTGGCTTCTTGCCGTTGTACGTGTGCTTGGTTGGGGTCAAACCACTGAGACCCCCTGATCCAGACAAGGTATGTTTCAATTTTTATTTTATTTTTTGTACTTGGTGGCTTGTCCTCTACTTTACACTCCATTCATACCCAGAGCTGCATTCACAATTCTTCTGTTTACTGAGGAGTTTTCTAGAGAGTATTGTATTAAGCCGTGACAGGAAAAAGCACGAGTTTGGAAAATGACCCTTTTATTTAGATTTACAGGAACTTGGGGTACGCCATATTTATTGAGGCTCTGGGTTGAGTGCAGCTCTGGTGGTGATTCGTCATTCAAGTAATCCACAGGCCATGTACATAGGATTTCTTGATGCTGTTGTTACAATGGTGGGTTGTGGACCCATTGTGCCACTGACCAGGCTTGCTCCTAAGCGACGTTCGGCTATCTTCAGAGCTTCTGGTGGTGAGGTTGGCTTAACTGACAATAATCACCAGGTGACAACTTAGAGCAGTCCCCGGCAGTGGCAGCTGGCCAAGGGGTCAGAGACACCAGTGCAAAGTACCAAGGGTCAGGGCAAGCAGCACAGGTTCAGAAGATGTAGCCGAGGTCAGAAGTGGAAAGAGTAGACAGGACAATGAGACAGGCCGGGGTTAGTAATATAGTAAGCAGACTAACAGGAATACCACCTCTGGGGCACCAGGTCCGCAAGCCACTGGGAACCAAAGCTCAGGCAAGGTCTGAAGGGAAGAGCTGCCTAATAAACCCACTGGCTGCAGGGGATAGGCTGGGGAAGCCAGACACTGACCAACAATGTGAGGTTAAATCCCTGAAAAGTCTGGCCGCGCCTCCCTAAAGACAGGTGCAACAAAGCAGCAGTAAAGTGTGTGTGAACCAGCTGTTACAGTGCAAAGGCCTAAGGGTATGTTCACACGGCCAAATTTCGTCATGCATTTCGAGTCGTATTTGCGCTGTAATACGAGCGAGATGCGCGCCGAAATTACGGTAAGCCATAGGTCTCATAGAGAACTAGATCTCGTACAATAAGATCGTATTGTACGCGCGGGGAGATAAGTGACATGTCAATTACTTGCGGTGCATACGCGCCGCGAGTAATGATTGTCAATGGGGTCGGCGGGCTGCTGCACCCCCACAGCCCTGCGCCGCGGGAGTACGCGCGTACTAGCGTGACTCCCGAACACCCGGCGTAATTGTGGCCGCAATTACGCCGTGTGAGCATAGCCTGAGACTGGAAGGCACCGCATGGTGAATACTGTGAGTAGGTTGGCGCGTGCCGCCCATACAAGTTGCTGGCGTGCATTGTGACAGCTATTAACCTGTTATGTTCCTTTATTAACCGGCGTCCGCATAGATTGTTCTAATCATCATATTGATCGATACATTTCAGATCCGACTCGGCGACCTGAAAACCCTCCCCAAGCTGATGGGTCCTCTCAAGGCTCTATTTGCTGAAGACCTGGAAGAACTGGAGGAGCGAAAGCAGAAGAGGGAACTGCGACAACAGGAACCGGAGACGGCGCCGAGCAATCTAAAACCCGTCACTGGCATCAAGCGAGATCTGGACGACACCAACATGGCTGCAGACGTCAAGCGGTTAAAAGCCAACTGAGCGTCATAGGCCTAGTAATGGAAGCAGCAGTCCCTTATCTGAGACTCGCGGCTCCAGTCAGGCGCTCACCAGAAGGATCTGCAGCAGAGATGGCAACACCTATCACACATGCACAGAAATCCTATAGTTTTGGAGGCAGGTAGGTGTCAGTCAAGATATATGTGGGGTATGAACACGACCCAAAAAACACTTGCAATCTAAAGCTTGGGATGCTCAGCACCATCCTGCAGCGATGTGCCTTTGTGGGACACCCGATTGGTGGCTGGATCTGGAGCACCATGAAATTGAGGCCTTTGAGGACGAGTGCCAAGAGCTATTTATTCTACAGTTCGTGTGAAGAGGTTATAGTAATAAAGTGTTAATCCAAAAAAATCTCAAATCTTACTCCTAAAGGGGGTGGTATCCTGACGGCTGAGCATTGACTTGTATGGAGGCTTCTATAACTACATAGACCTCAATAGAAGAGAATCAGCAGTCCTGGTGCACCCAATACAATAGGTGAAGTTAAAAAGGTGTGAATACTTCTGCAACAGTCTCTAATTCATCTAAAAGAAGCAACCTTGCAAAAAGCCCCCTACTGTTCAGTGTATGCATGTCCCCTGCAGCCTTATATGTGTAACTAGTCAAACAAACAACATGGAGCCAGCTCACCCGATCTGCATAGCAGCATCAGAACTTGTATGGATCACGTTTTCTCAAAAGTGGGGGCGATCCAAATAACAATGTGGTATCCAGAAAGATGAGTTGTAGTAAAATACCCAAAATCTTAATTCCATGTCGCTAATAAAATTTATGCTGTAAACGGGCAAATGAAGCGCATGACTAAGAATGATCCCGTTCGAAACGCGTGAGCGCTTCATTTGTCTGTTTATTAGCAACATGGAGTAAAGATCTTGGATATTTTACTACACCTCATCTTGCTGGATACCACATTGTTATTTAGACTTATATGTGTCTGGTTACAATGCAGTAATGAAAGCAGCACCCACGTCTGATTTAAACGCCATCAAATATTCCAAACGTGATGTTTGGCGTGATTTGACATTTCTCACAATAGTTTGAAATTTGCAAAGATTGACCGTATAGCAGGCAAACCCTGTGTATTCTTGTCCTATTAGATTGCACAGGGTTTGCTTCTGTCTCACTGGTTCTTGGCTACACAGCACTGCATAGGAGCTGAATACACAGAACGGCAGAAGAGTTTTTAGTCAAATCTATTTGCCGCTCTTCGGCTTAAATCTTGTGCTGCGACTCTGCAAAAGCCAGACCTGACTGTGGTAGTTTGGGGTCACTTTCTACCGATAAGTCTGCATTAAGGGTGGGAGTGTCAGCCAGGTGCAGCGACCCCCAATGAGCACTAGGAAAAAGAGAGTGTGCAGAGGCTTTGTGGGTGCCATGACCAACACCTTTCAGAGACCACTTGAGTGAGGCTGAAGGGGCACAATTTTTTTTAGAAGGGAGTGGTGGTCCCTAAGTCCTAGTGTCCGGTGGGGTCTCTGGGTTCTGGTATTTGTGCATAAAAATTCTGATTTAAAAGGGTGTTCCCATGAAGGATCATCAGCAAAGCAGCTCAGCTCTTACCTACTTACAAGCCGATAATGACACAGAATTGGAGGCTGGTGCCTGTTGCCATCCTCCCCATTCATTTCTGTGGGATTGAGGACACTCAATTGGCTATATATGAAACTCCCATAGAAGTAAATGGGGAGGACGGCCACAGGCCTCATTCTAACACGGGGCGGCTCGTACCTAGATATGAGCTGACTTAATACGGGGATTTTCCTTTATAGGAATATCCTTTAGGAAACCATTTTTTTTTTCTGCTGCGAAAAGGCAAAAAATTATCTGATTTGTTTTAAGTTCCCCCCCCCCCCCATTCTTGTTCCGATTTTATTTAGGATTTGTCCTGTTTGAATATGCAATAAAGGGCTCGTTCTGATTGTGATTGTGCTGAATTTTATACAGGCTGGTAAAGAAGTCATCAGTCCGGTCCTTAAGCAACAATGCCAGCGGATCGGGGGAAATGTGTCCTCTCCGAGCTGCTTATGCCATCTACAATATATGAAAAAACTTTGAGATTCTTGGTCCGCATGTTTTTGGCCAAAAAATGCTCAAACCACCCCCGGCTTACAACGGGATCTGAGTTGGGTGGTCCTACTCTATACTATCTCTCACCTGGGTCAACTTCAGACCTCTCACTGTGCCAAACGGCCTCCAAAATGCAGAGAGAAAATAAAAAAAAAAGCACCAAACCCTCTCAAAGCCTAGGGGAAATTGATATAGCAGCCTGTGAGGTGGGGTGGGTGCAGGAAACCAAAAATGGAGCTATCTACTTCTCCTTATATAGTTTAAAAGCAAATATGTGCCAAATACAACTTTATAGTCCTGCACAAAAAACATTTCTGAAAAAAAACACTGCGAACCTGGTGCCACTGGCAGGGCTGCGGCACATTATACATATGTCCACAGCCCAAATACCAGTGGCACACCACTGCAAAAAGGGCAAAAAAACACATGGAAATCTCCAAAGGAGCATTTTATGCTATCTACAATATATGAAAAAACTTTGATTAAGCCAGGCGTAGATTTTAATGGGACTATAATATACAGTCAATATAAAGATCATCTTACTGACCATTGAGTCAGATCCCTCTCCTCCCATTAGATTTATAAAACTTTTAAACATCTGTATGATGGAAAAGGGAAAGCGATCTGCCCGAAGATAGCAGTAGGACCACCTTCCCGATGAGGCAGGGTCCCATTCCTCAATTATAGATGGTTATCATATATAGTCCTTCATAGGAAGCTTATGAGTCTGGAGTGTGGCTGTAATCTGTCCCTAGAAGTAGGAGCGCGACTGTAATGGGGTGTATATTACGGTATATAGTGTGTGTCTTATAAGATGTGATATAGAAATATGTATCTAATTGTTTCATTAATATACTTTGTATCCAGTCTATATAAGACATAGCTGGATACAATCTATATCAGACATATGAAGATCCTTATATTTGCTGCAGCTGTCATGCTACCCCACAGAAGGGTCTATTTCTGCTCACAGTGTTTGACTTTTGGTGACCCCTCCCCGACTGTTCGTAGTTTCAAAGCTGAAATATTACACCACTGATGATCAGTTTCTTCTCCCCCCACTGTAATGATCAGAAGCGATACTATTACATAATGCCAAGTTTTATTATACCACACCAGATATGGAGGGCCAGATAATTGTGAAGTCTCTGTGGTAAAGCTGACTAGACAACTACATAAGAGATGCCATGTATGGGCATTCTGCGCATTATGGGAGACTGCTTTGACTAGTATAAAAAGTCAGGAGGTACCAGTGAGAGTTTGAGCTTCGGCTGGGGCCATGCGCCCAGCAACCCCCCCCTTTCGGTGTCATCGGGCGAATCGGGGGTACATTTAGTACCGAGGGGCTCCCCCGTTTCACTGTGTGCGAGAACTATGCATTGGTAACCTCTGTAACTGCCAGCTAAGTATCCTGATTCTATTTCTCTATTTATGTAATAAACCTTTCATTTTTTATATATATTGCCTCATTGTTATTAATTTCTTGATCGCCAATCAATCACCCGCTTACAGCGACATAGTTGACTGTGGATTGTCAGATCTACAGCTAAGTCCTCTTTTAATATTCTTCTGTTAGAAACCTCCTAAGGGTATGTGCACACGGCTGATTTGAACGTTCCTGCCCCAAAACATCGTCCGAAACACCTCAGGTTAATTTCCATTGATTTCTATGTAAAACCGTGTTGTCGTTCGCGTAATTTTACTTGGTTATTCTCAGCGCTGTCACCAAAATGAAAAAATTCCTTTAAAATATAACTTTTAATCAAAACATCTCTAAAAGTACGTTACACCTAAATAGTGATAGTGTCAACAAAAATACACATATCTAGGGGACAATGTATCTACACACAGTCAAAGTACCTAATCCTTATCCTTATCCAAGCCTCTACTTATCTACGGCAGAGAACCCGCCCCGACAAGGGCGACCCCGCTATGTAGACCTAATTTCTTGCCTAGACACACCCTCCAGAAAAGCATGTGCAGAGTGGATGCTCCGCACTATACCACCTCAAAATAATAAGCAAATGGAGAATATACTTAGTAGTTTACATTCAAAGTTAGTCTAAGAATTCACATAACAATCCCCAGACGCTGCGTTTCGTCCCTCTCTCATGGACTCTTCAATGGGGTTAAGAAAAACGTATATCGAACCACTAGTCTCTCCAAAACTAGAGTACATACATAGTAACTGTTCAGAGGGTCATTTCCATGTTAGGCTGGTGTGCCTGAAAACAAAGGGCAGAAAAAGCATATGTATTCACAGCTCTCAAACTTAATTACAACAGGGTATGTTATAGATAAACTCCTGTTAACCCTTGTACCTGAAAAACAGCTGGTGTGCTCCACGATGGGTACTCCAATAGTGTAGAGGAGCCAATGTCCCACAAAGAACCCTATCTCTGGCCAACAATTTATAGAGTATGGTATCTCTAATCAAACTAGTAAAAGTACCGCCCACTTACATTCCTTCCAATGACCTACTGTCCAACAGGTGACTGGTTCAAATGGGAGCCGCCGCCCAGTGCTACACTGGACGGGGGGGGGGGGGAGCGGGGGGTGACGGGGGGCTGGCATTTGGGGCCCATAGATTCCCTCAGGGGGGGAAAGGAGACGAATCCAAGTTCTCTATGAACTGTGAATTACCGAATGAATGGCCGTTTTCGGCCCGTAATTGGCGTCCCCCCTTTTTGGCGCGTAATTACGACCGAATAGGCCCCCTTTTTAAAACCCGGTGAACATCCTTAAAAAGTACCGCCCATTTAAATTTTCCTTCCCAATCCCTATTCCAAACAGGGCGGATTCAAATGGACGGCGCCCCGGGAATCCCTACACTCGGACAGACTCGGCATCCTAGAAAGTTCTCAGCGCTGGAAAAATGGCGACGAGTTTATTTTTGGTGAGTAAAATGCCCATTGGAAATGGAGAGCTTCAAAACAGTGTCCAAAACACCTCACACAAGGTTTCCCAAAATCGCTGTGGCACAAAATTCCAATGTTAGGGAAAAAAAAAACACGCTGAAAAGCGCGCATCTCAAAAACCTCATCGAAAACTCACCTGAAAACTGCAATATGTGAGGCAGATTTCAGACGGGTATTTGAGGCTAGTTTGGAGACGGAAAAATAAGCCCCCGAACCATCCATTTGAACACAACCGAAAAGTTGCTGATGAGGCAGTTCCTTGCAGGGCTGGGCCAGCTACCTGTTTGAATGGTGCCACCATAGTAGACATGCTTATACTGGTGGGCTTGTCCTAAGTGGACTAATTTGTATTCCAAGACTTCTCACCTTCGCCTTCAGAAGTGTTGCCTGCAGTAAGCAGTGGTCCAGGTGATTGTTAGCTCCTGGAAGTAGCATGCTGATCGCTCAGCGCTTAGGGTCCAATTGTACATGATCGATGAGCAGGTAACTGCAGCCACAGGGGCTCCCTGTCATTTTTTTTGGACATGTGAGACCCATGGATCGTCAAACATCTCGCCTGCTTCTTGGGGGCTTGTCACCCCGTTCTTAGATCCTACCCCTCTAGGCTGAAGTGTGATAGACAATTGGCCCACCTCAACCCCATATGCTAATAACCCCATAGAAAGTCAAGTGGGTGGTCCCAGCACTCAGTTCTGAGCAGAGGGAACACTCAAGTGCACACCCCCTGCGTAGTGATTACCGCCCCTTTGACAGTGCATAGATTTATTGCAGACTGTCAATGGAGCAGCCACCACTGATGCCTAATGGACAGGGAGAACTAAAAAGCTATTGCAATCAGTAGATACTTTTTTTAAATTAGATTTTTTTTATTAAGTCAAAGGGTATACATACAATAAACTCCAGATGCATAGTAATACCATAGCAAAGTAGATACTTATAGCTCTTGTCAGAGGACCTCATAGACCCTTATGAAGGTACATCTTACTTTACAATGATTTCTTTAAACTTCACAGTCTTAAGGACTTAAAGGGGTTGTCTCACTACAAAGATTAGCTTTCAAAATGTAGGGAATGTTAAATGAAGACTTTTTCCAAATATATTGGTCTTTTGATATTACCTTGGTCAAGAGATAAGAGAGCTATTATCTGCTCTGATTGCTCACAGGTTTCTATGGTTACTGTCTTGTTCTCCACAGATCAGCTCCATATTCCCAGCTCTTCTAATTGTACCTACATGACTGCAGGAGATGTAATCTATAGTGCAGAGAGCTTCAGAGCTCAATGTAAACAGTCAAAAGTAATTTATTTCCTTGGTTTGTTAGAGATAACATGCTGTGTTCACAAGCTGCTGTCTGTCCTGGTAACATCACTTCCTGCTTTCTGTCCAATTGAGAATGGAGAGCAGGACGGTAACCATAGAAACCTGTGTACATTCAGAGCAGATAAAATCTCATCTTCTAAACAAGGTAATTTCAAAAGCCAATATATTTGGAAAAAGTCTTTTAACATTCCCCACATATTCAAAGCTAATCTTTGTAATGAAAAAAAACCTTTAACCCTGTATACTAATATACATGATACAGTTTCTCTAGGACAGAGCCCTGCCTCCTAATTCCTGCTGTTAAGGGGGTAACTTATAAGTGGTTGCTTTTTAGGTCCTCAGGAACCATATAGAGCTGAGACCTTGGGAAGGTAAGTGCACGGGAATGGATCTGTGTCTATGGCGTCTTCCACCTGCACAGGAGCAAGCAATAAATTCGATCCATACATCTTACCCTACTCTAACTTGTAGAGCAAAATGTGATTTATGTTCTTGCCCCTAAGCTCTCCTTACACGTCTAGGATGGTTCTTGGGAAAATCAAATTTTTCACTTGCCCCCCTTTAAACCACTCCTATTAGCACTCTCTTTAAAGCAAGTCAGTCCTATGGATTTCTAAGTTTATAGGAGGCACCAACCATCTATGGCCACCCTACAGGTACAGATTGTATAGGGACATCAGGAATTTGAATAAAACTTTTGTAGTTTTAGTAGACAACATAATTTCCCCATTACACCCCTAAAAACTTAAAAAGCAGCCTTTTTCTGCCACAAAGGGTACACATCTTCTGTTGAGCTGCATACACGAAAAAACAAGCAGAGGTAGAAAGGAGTGAAACTGAAGCATATGTAGAGTTTAAAGGGGTTTTCTCACTACAAAGAATAGCTTTCAATATGTAGGGAACGGTAAATGAAGACTTTTTCCAAATATATTGCTTTGTTTATTTTGCTTTGTTGAGGAGAAGAGATTTTATCAGCTCTGAGTGCACACAGATTTCTTTGGTTACCGACTTGCTCTCACCTTCTCTCTCTGCTGTCTCTCTTATATGAGAGCAGGGAGTAACATCACCAAAGGTTGTCACACATGGACGCCAGCAGCTTGAGAAGAGCGTGTTATCTCTTTAAAAAAAAAAAAAAAAAATTGGTTTTGTTTAATTTGAGCTCTCTGCTCTATAGAAAAGATCTCCTGCTCTCATGTCACTGCAAATAGAAGAGCTGGGGATATGGAGCTGATATGATAATCACTGCTATAGAACCATTCAAAGCCTGAACTGGAAGCAAGAATCTAAAGCCGCCTGTAGCTCTGTGAAACAGCATGGTGAGACAAACCCTTTAGGGTGCGTCCCCACGGCAAGGGACAAATACCGGTCGGTTTATCCGACCGGTATTTGTCCTGTTTTGTGGCCGTCCCCACGGCCGCGCGGGAGGGGTCTTTTCTCTGCAATGAGCGTAGAAAAGCCCTCCCCCTTCACATTGGCTTGCACATATTCCATCCGAAAACCAGATGGAAGAATGTGCAGGTACAATCTTTTTCAGGCGGCTCGTGGGTGGAAAAACCGCCTGGCGGAAAACCCGTGCAGTGGGGACTGCTGCACGGGTTTTCCATAGAACCCCATTGTACACATTTTCGACCGGTTTTTCAGACGGTCTGCAAAACCGCAAACTGTGTAAAAAAAAAAAAACGGCTGAAAACCCGTGCAGTGGGGACATGCCCTAAGGATATGGAGTCTCTTCAATGATATTGCCAGCTCTAGGCCTTGTGTGATATTCCATATGGGCTTGCTATAGTAAGTCAGAGGCCCTACTAATCACAACACTTGGTCTGATAAGTCCTAGTTCACACGGCCGCTTTGGCCACGGCCAAAACCTCGTCCTGACCTCGCCGCAAACTCGCGTCTCCCGACGTGTGAGGCGTGGTTTGGGGTACGGCTAGTGGCGAGGGTTTGCCCCCATGCAAATTAATAGGCAGGGGGAAAACCGCGCCGCCAGCCGCGCACCAACCGCGGCAATACCGCGCACCCGCCGTGCTGTGGACTGTGGAGTTCTCAAACACGGGTGGCAAGGCCCCGGCGTGTTAACAGTAACGCGGTTTACCATAGAAAACCATGTTACTAAACTGGGCGCGATTTGGACGAGGTTTTGGCTGCAGAAACCGCGTCAAAACCCGCGGCCAAATCCGTCGTGTGAGCATGCCCTAAAACGAAGATGACCAAGTCCATTAGATCATCTTAGCAGGACCTGGCCTCTGGACAACCCCTTTATTTTCTGTTGGTGGTTATTATCGTTCTCAATTCCTAATCTTCACCCAGCTGTTCTTATTGACCGTATCCCACCCCACCCAGAAGGCAGCATAGAGGGGCTCGGTAAAGAGGGTAGAGAAGGTATGGAGGTGACTGATGGGGTCACTGAGCTGGTAGAAGGACAATTGTCCGGCCTCGTAATCCAGGCATATCCTAAGTCCATGGCGCGTTACGTCTTGAGCTATGCTGACCTCTTTGCCGTTGTGTATGGCCGAATACTCGTCGATGAAGTATTCCAGAGCCCAGGATCGGCCATTATCCCCAATGACCGAGTGGTCACCAGCTCTGTTCATACTGGGGTAACAGATGCCCACTCTCCACATCCCAGACTCACTACCCTCCACGTCCCAGTAATGCACCCCCGAAGAGAAGCTCTGCGTGCTCAAGATCTGGTTGCACTCAAACCTCTGCGGTGTTTTGGGGAGCTCATTTTTCCTTTCGGAATAAGCTGCAGCCTTCAGGTCCTGTGATATATTAATATAATCACCAGACGTGTTTACGTCCAGTATGATATCCGCAGGGTCCCGCCTATAGATGCCCCTCGCCACCCTTCCTGCAATATCATGTAAGGTCTGTAAGGTATTGGAGATGGGATCCAAGCACACGTCGTGAACCTCCTGCTGGTTTTCATCATCCCTCGCTCTACCCACGGTCGGACTCTTCTCATGGTCACTGTGCAATGACACCTGTTCTTGTAGGACAGTTAATGGGTCAGTCATGTGGCACAGCGCCTCGATGTGACGTATCTTCTTGGACATCTGGTCCTTCTTTACCTCCAGCTCTTGGATCAGGTCAGAGACCCGTAGCGAAGCTTGCTTTTCCTGCCTGGAGACCTCCTTGAGGACCTTCTTCTCCAGCTCTTCCAGCTGTCTCCTAATCTCTCCGAACGTGGCGCTTATTACCTGCATGACGGAAGCGGCTTCATCGTGGACACCTCTCCTACGTTCCTCCAGACTCTGGACTCCTTTCTCTGCCTCTGATCTCCTGGACATCAGCTCTTGCAATAGCTGGAACAGTTGGCTTCTCTTCTTCTCGCAGGCTTTGTCGAGTGGCTCCACATGGTGTCCTCCATGTTCACCCTCCAGTCTGCAGGACACGCAGATGAGTGAAGAGTCCTCGGAGCAGTAATATTCCAGGATCTTCCTATGGACGGCACATTTTCTGGTGTCCGGTGCAGTACCTGGTTCACACAGGACATGTTCTGGGGACTTGCTGTGGACTCTGAGATGATCAGGGCACAAAGAGGCTTCACAATGCAGACAGGACTTCACAGCAAGGACCGGAGCGTGCAGGCAGTAGGTGCACAAGACTCCGCTGCTCCCTCCGGCTTCAGAAGACAGCAACCTCTCGGCTATGTTACGCAGTGTCACGTTCCCCCGCAGCTCGGGACGTCCCACGAACCTATTCCTGCATTCGGGACAGCTGTATTCTCCGGACGTCCCTTCTTCATCCAGCACACGGTCAATGCACCCCCGGCAGAAGTTGTGTCCGCACCTCAGGGTGACCGGGTCTGTGAAGACGTCCAGGCAGATGGAGCAGCTCAGCTCGTCCCTCAGAGCAGCGGACGCCATTTTTAGCAACAGGAAATGAAAGAAGAAACTTTCCCTCCCAGTTGCTCTGAAAAAAATGTGTTGATTCAAAGGGGAATGACACATGCACAGGGTTCAGCGAGCAGAGGTGACGTCACAGCCATGCATGCAAGTGACCGATAAGGGATTGTTTAACCCCTTAAAGGGGTTGTCTCACTACATTGATTCGTTCTGTTTTCTTGGATTCATTTTGAATTCAGGAGTGTGTTTACTGGCTGCAGTAGAAGCCAGGTCTGTAGCTATAGTAACCACTGCTGGCCGCCTATCAGGAGAGATTGAACAGGTACTTAGGTAGCTATAGCATAACCAGTCTGGCAAGCACGCAACTATAGGAGAGATCGAACAGGTCTGTAGCTATAGCGACCATTGCTGGCAGCATATCAGGAGAGATTGAACAGGTCTGTAGCTATAGTGACCAGTGCTGGCAGCCTATCAGGGGAGATTGAACAGGTCTGTAGCTATAGGGACCAGCACTGGCAGCCTATCAGGAGAGAGAGAACACGTCTGTAGCTATAGCAACCAGAAATCTAACAGGTCTTTAGCTATAGTGACCAGTGCTGGCAGCCTATCAGGAGAGATTGAACAGGTCTGTAGCTATAGCGACCAGCACTGGCAGCCTATCAGGGGAGACTGAACAGGTCTGTAGCTATAGCGACCAGTGCTGGCAGCCTATCAGGAGAGATTGAACAGGTCTGTAGCTATAGTGACCAGTGCTGGCAGCCTATCAGGAGAGATTGAACAGGTCTGTAGATACAGCAACCAGCGCTGGCAGCCTCTCAGTAAGATTGAACAGGTCTGTAGCTTAGTACGACCATGCCTGGCAGCCTATCAGGTGAGATTGAACAGGTCTGTAGCTATAGCAACCAGCGCTGGCAGCCTAGCAGGAGAGATTGAACAGGTCTGTAGCTATAGCGACGAGTGCTGGCAGCCTATCAGGGGAGATTGAACAGGTGTGGAGCTATAACGATGCAGCAGCCCATACAAGAGGGGATATCTAGGAATAGGTAGGACACTGTTAATGGACACATATTACAAAGGGACTTTTCTTTGCAAGGGAGGAGTTTGCTTTTTTTTTGGTTTTATCCCACTGGCACCCACTGCGATGTGTTCCCAGGATGTTAATGACTTTATATAGTAGCTGTCCGCTCTCCTGTTTTGATCAATACCTCCGCCATGTTGTGCTTGCTTCAGCTATAACGGTCAGCGTGCAGCATGCTGGAGTTTCCACACAGTCCGAGAGCAATCGTCTGTTCTTTTGCAAGCATCAGGCTCATGGTCAGATAGGAAGAGATACTTTCCTGATCTTATGCTGAAGGATGGATACAGATTCAGGTCGAAGGACTCTGTTAAACAATGGTGGTTTAAAGGTTTTTGACTACGAAGGTGGAGGCTATGGTGAAATTTGCCAATGTGACATGTTTAAAGGGGTTGTCTCACTACAAGGATTGCTGCTTTTTCTGTTAAAGATCTTGCAAAAACAAGTCACTTTGCAATATGTGTCCATTAACAGTGTCCTACCAATTCCTAGATATCCCCTCTTGTATGGGCTGCATCAGCGCCTGTGGTTGCTATAGCTACAGACCTGTTTGATCTCTCCTGATAGGCTGCCAGCACTGGTAACTATAGCTACAGACCTGTGTGATCTCTCCTGATAGGCTGCCAGCACTGGTTCCTACAGCTACAGACCTGTTCGATCTCTCCTGATAGGCTGCCAGCGCTGGTCGCTATAGCTACAGACCTGTTCGATCTCTCCTGATAGGCTGCCAGTACTAGTTGTTATAGCTACAGACCTGTTCCATCTCTCCTGATAGGCTGCCAGCACTGGTTGCTATAGCTACAGACCTGTTCCATCTCTCCTGATAGGCTGCCAGCACTGGTTGCTATAGCTACAGACCTGTTCTCTCTCCTGATAGGCTGCCAGTACTAGTTGTTATAGCTACAGACCTGTTCAATCGCTCCTTATAGGCTGCCAGCACATGTCACTATAGCTACAGACCTGTTCCGTCTCCCCTGATAGGCTGTCAGCACTGGTTACTATAGCTACAGACCTGTTTGATGTCTCCTGATAGGCTGCCAGCACTGGTCACTATAGCTACAGACCTGTTCCATCTCTCCTGATAGGCTGCCAGCACTGGTTGCTATAATTACAGACCTGTTCGATCTCTCCTGACAGGCTGCCAGTGCTGGTCGCTAAAGCTACAGACCTGTTTGATCTCTCCTGATAGGCTGCCAGTGCTGGTCGCTATAGCTACAGACCTGGCTTCTACTGCAGCCTAGTAGAGGCCAGTAGACACGCCCCTGAATTCAAAATGAAACCAAGAAAACAGGACGAATCATATAGTGAGACAACCCCTTTAAATCTGTATGCCTGGGTTGCTATAGTATCTGATCACAGCTGACTCCTGTTGTCATTTTACTCTCTATATCCGGATATAGGAAAATAACATTTTTAATTTGGAAATACCATAGCACTATCATAAAGGTGCAGTTGGCCACATCGCTCTTTAGACCCCAAAAAGCTTGAGACCCAGGACTGGGACAAGGTATTCTGGTGCCCTAGATATATAGCGCCCAACAAGGAAAAATACAGCCCAGTCCATACCAACCTGTGCCTCCTTCCCGTCTGGAAGGAAGTGGCAGCCTAGGGGGTCACCTATCTTCACCTACCTGTTGGCCTGGTTGGGTCCAGTAGGATGCCTGGCAGTTTTACACTGACAGATATAGTATAATGCGCTACATACGTAATGCAGGATATTATATGAGTAATCAAATGAATGCATGTTTCAGTTCCATAGTGGGACAAAAAAAATAAGAATAAAAAAAAGTGTAAGAAAAATATAAGAAAAAAAAAATCCAAAGTAAGATAAAATAGAAATGACCACTTTTTCTGCAACACAATGCCTATCTATGTAAGAAATAAATAAAATATTTGCATAATTGGTATGACTGCAGCTTTAATGAGCCAGACTATGAAATGATCACATTATTTATCTCATATGGTGAACAGCTTAAAAAAATAAAAAATAAAATAAAAGGCAAATTATTTTTTTCTGATTTTCTTTAAAAAAATATAATAAAAAGTGATCCCAAAAAATCTTAATTTAGCAAAAAAAAGGGGCCCCCAAAAAAGAACCAAAAAATCCCTCATAAAAAAAAACAACCCTCATACAGATCTGTCAACAGAAAAAAAACCAAAAGTTAGCATCTTGAAAAACAAGAGGGACCCCCCAAAGCACATTTTTCTTATTTCAAAAAATATTTTTTGGATGTGCAAAAATAAAAAAAAAAACGGGGAAAAAAAAAATGTATAATTAAAGTTATTGCCAAAAATTTATAAACGGCCCACCCCGGGGGGGCTCCCCCACGGCTTGCCCCCCTACATCTCCTCCCTCCAAACTCTACCACCCTACCCGGGGCCCCCCCCCACATGCTGCACCCCCCCTACCCCTCCTCCCTCATCTCCACCACCCTACCTTGGGCCTCCCCCAGAAAATGCAACCCACTAAATCTCCTCCCCAAACTCTACCAAACCCCACCCCGTCTCTCCCCCAAATGCTGGGGACCCCCAAAATCTCCTCCCTCAATCCTGGGCTACCACCCCTAACCCCCGGTTTTCTCCACAGTGCTGCACCCCCCCCACATCTCCTCCCCAACTCTGTCTACCCACCCTACCCCGGGCTCTCCACAGGGGGCAACACCCCCCACAACTCCTCCCCCATCTTTTGTCTACCACCCTACCCCCCGGGCCCCCTCCACAGTGCTGCACCCCTTCCCCCACATCTCCTCCCTCATTTTCTGTTCCCCACCACCCCCTACCCGGTCCCTCCCCCCAAAAGGCTGCACCACCTACAACTCCCCCCTAAACTCTACCACCCTAAACCCGGGCTCTCCATATGTTTCCCCCCCCTACATCTCCCCCCCTCATCTTTTTCTTTCCAACCAAACCCACCCGTCTCTCCACAAATGGGGCCCCAACCCACATCTCCCCCCTCATCTCCACCACCCTAACAGGCCCTCCACAGTCGGGAAACCCCCTACTTTTCCCCCCTCATCTCTAACCCCCCCTAAACCCCGTCTCCCCACAGTGCGCACCCCCAAAATCCCCCCTCATCTCTACCACCCCTACCCGGTCTCTTCCCCCAGCCTGCACCCCCTACAAACTTTTCCCCCCTCAACCTTCTACCCCCCCTAGCTGGGGCTCTCCCCCCTGCTGGGTTCCCCCCACATTTTCCTCCCCATCCCCTACCCACCCCTACCCGGGCTCTCCCAGCGCTGCAAAACCCCCCAAAATCTCCTCCCCCAAACTCCACCACCCTAACAGGTTCCCCTCCCCATCTTTCAAACCCCCCAAAATCCCTCCCCCCATCCCTACCACCCTAAACCCGGGGCTTTTTCCACAGCGCCGCACCCCCCCACAATCTCCCCCTCATCTCTGTCTAAACCACCCCCAAAAACCCGGTTTTCCCCTCCACAGGGGCTGCAAACCCTACACTCCTCCCCCATCTTTTTCAACCACCCCAACCCCCGGGCCCCTTCCCACAGTGCTGCACCACCCCCCACATCTCCTCCCTTTATCTTTTTCTCCAAACCCCACCTGGGCCCCTCCACAGTGCTGCACCTCCAAAATCCCTCCCCTCATTTTCTGTCTACCCCCCAAAACCCTTTCCCGGGGGCCTCCCACAGTGCTGCAACCCCCCCACATCTCCCCCTTTAAACCTACCAAACCCCACCCCCCTCTCCACAGTGGGCCCCAAACCCCCTACTTTCCCCCCTCCCTCATTTTCCACCACCCCAACAGGTCCCCCACCCACAGTGCTGCACCCCCCACATCCCCCTCCCTCAAACTCTACCCCCCCCAAAACCCGGGCTCTTAAACCAAAGCGCGGGAAAACCCCCCACACTCCCCCCCCATCTCTGTCCCAACCACCCAACCCAGTCTATCCCCCATTTCTGCAACCTCCTACACTCCTCCCCCATCTCTACCACCCCACCCCGGGTCTCTTTCCCCAGAGCTGCCCCCCCCCTAACCTTCCCCCTCTCTCATCTCTAAAACCCCCCTAAACCCCTTTTCTCTCCACAAGCGCGGGACCCCCTACATCTTTCCCCCCTCCAAACTCTGTCTACCACCCTAAAACCCCGGGCTCACCCAAGGGGCTGCAAACCCCCCTTTTCCTCCCTCATCTCTACCACCCCCACCCGGGCCTCCACAGAAAACCCGCAAAACCCCCTACATCTCCTCCCTCATCTCTACCACCCTAAACCCCGGGGCCCCTCCACAAACGCTGGGACCCCCTAATCCCTCCCTTTATCTCTTTTCTACCAAACCCCAAAAAGGTCTCTTGTCCACATGCGGGTCCCCCCACATCCCTCCCCCCATCTCTAACCACCCTAAACCCCGGGCTCTCCACAAAACCGCTGCACCCCCCACAACTCCTCCCTCCCTCTCTGCCTACCACCCTAAACCCCCCCCCTCCCCTACAACCCTGCAAACCCCCCACATTCCCCCCTCCCCCATCTTTCCCCTACCAAACCCTTTTCCCCCCCTCTCCCCATGCTGCAACCCCCTACAACCCCCCTCCCACTTCCCCTGTTTTACCCCCCCCTACCTTTTCTTTTCCCCCCACAAGCTGCCCCCCCCCTAAATCTCCCCCCCCCTCTCTACCCCCTTTCCCCGGGCCTTTCCCCCAGAGCTGCACCACCTAAAATCTCCTCCCTTTTATTTTTACCACAAACCCCACCCGGTCTCTTTCCCCCAGCGCTGCCAAAAACCCCCCACATCTCCTCCCCCATCTCCCGTCTACCCCCCCCTACTCGGTCTCCCACATTCTGCTCCCCCCCACATCCCTCCCCCATCTTTTACCCCCCCTACCCAAATTTTTCTCCACAGCGCTGCCCCCCCCTAAAACCCCAACCCCCCCCCCAATTTTCGCCTACCACCCTACCCACTCTCTCTACAGCCCGCAAACCCCCACATCCCCTCCCCCATTCTTTCTTTTAACCCCCCTTCCCCATTTTTCCCCCAACCCGTGCTCACCTCCTACCCTCTCCTCCCTCATCCTGTCCCTACCCCACCCCGGACCCTCCACAGAGCGCACCCCCTACCCTTTTCCCTTTCCCCCATTCTTACCACCCCCAAACCCCCTTTTTTCTTTCCCCAGAGCTGACACCACCTACTCCCCCCTCTCTCTACCACCCTACCCGGCTCTCCCCCAAAAAAAGCTGCCCCCCCCCTACTTCCCTCCCTCATCTCTTTTCTACCACCCTTAAAACCCCGGTTTTTTCCCTTTTCCCCAGAGCTCAACCCCCCACAACTCCTTTTCCCCATTTTGTCTAACCCCCCCTTCCCCCCTCTCTCTTTCAAACCCGCAACCCCCCCACATCTCCTCCCTCACTTTTCCCTTTAAACCCCCCCTTTCCCGGTTTTCCCCCCACATGCTGCACCTCCCCACCCTCCTCCCTAAATCTCTGGCTCCCAACCCCAACCCGGTTTTTCTTTCCCCCAGAGCCCGCAAAACCCCCCACATCTCCTTCCCCCCCCATCTGTCTACCAAAACCCCACCCGGGCCCCTCCACAGAGTGCAACCCCCTACAAACCCCCCCTTTATCTGTCTTTCGGGCCCTAACCCCCGGGCTCTCCACAGTGGGGCAAAAACCCCCCATCTTTTCTCCCCTCATCTCTACCCCACCCTAACCCCCGGGCCCCCCCCACAGGGCGCAACCCCCACAATCTCCCTCCCCCCATCTCTACCCAAACCCTACTCAGTCCTTTCCAGTTCGCACCCCCTAACCCCTCCTTCCTAATCTCGTTACCAACACTAAAAAAACCCCCCCCCCCTTTTCCAAAAAGTGCGCACCCCCTTTCATTTTTCCTCCCCTCAAACTCCACCACCCCCCAAAAAGGGCTCTCCACAGGCCCGCCCCCCCTTTCATCTCCTCCCTCATCTTTTACCCCCTACCCCCTCTCCCCCAAAAGCGCCCGGCAAAACCCCCTTAAAATCTCCTCCCCTCCCCCCTCTTTTCAACCACCCAACCCTTTTCCCCCCACAGGTGCTTGCACACCCTAAAATCTCCTCCCTCATCTTTCTTCCCCAAACCCCAAACCCGGTCCCCTCCACAGTGCTGCAACCCCCCTTTCCCCCTTTCCCCCCCCTCATCTCTGTCTAAACCACCCCTACCCCCCCCGGGCTCTCCAAAAGTGCCCGCCCCCCTTTCCCCAAAAATCTCCCCCCCCTCATCTCTGTCCCACCCACCCTACCCCCCCAAAACCCCCCAGTTTGGGTGGGACCCCCCCCCACATCTCCTCCCCCATCTCTGCTACCAACCCCCAAAACCCGGTCTCTTTCCCCAAATGGGTGCAAACCCCCCCCACATCTCCTCCCCTCATCTCCACCACCCTAACCCGGGCCCCTCCCCCCCTTTCTGCAACCCCCCCTTTTCATCTCCCCCCTCATCTCTAAAACCACCCCTTCCCCCTTCCCCCCTCCACAGCGCTGCACCCCTTTCACTCCCCCCCCTCATCTCTGTCTACCACCCAACCCCATCCCTTCCCCCAGTGGGGGGGTTGGGGCCTTCCCCATCCCCCTCCCCATCTCCTTTCCCACCCCCCAAACCCCGGCCTCCCCCCACAGAGGGTGCACCCCCTACTTTCCCCTCTTTTCATCCCCCACCCAAAACCCTTTCCCCGGACCTCCACATGCGCAAACCCCCCCCATCTCCTCCCCCCCATCTCTGTCTACCCAAACCCTACTTACCGGGTTTTCCTCCACGTGCTGGGTCCCCCCCAACTCTCCTCCCTCATCCTACCAACCCAAACCCCGTTCTCCACAGCGCTGGGAAAAACCCCCCCACAAAAATTTCCCCCTCATCCTGCCTTAAACCCCCCAACCCCACCATTTTTCTCTACAGCCCTTTCACCCCCCACATCTCCTCCCTCAACTTTTTTCTACCACCCTTTTTCCCCCAAACTCCCCCACAGGGGCGCATACCTCCCTACATTTTCCCCCCCCCTCCCCTCTGTCTACCAAAACCCCACCCGGTCTTTTCCCCCCAAGCTGCACCCCCCTTTCATCTCCTCCCCCCCCTCTCTCTACCACCCTACCCCGGTTCTCCACAGAGCTGCACCAACCCTACAAAACCCTCCCCCCATTTTCTAAAACCCCCCTACCCCCGGTCCCCTCCACAAAAAGGGGTTGCAAACCCCCCCACAATTCCCCTCCCTCTTCTCTGTCACCCACCCTACCCCGGGTCCCCCTCCACAGAGCTGCAACCCCCCCTAAAAATCTCCTTCCTCATTCTGTCTAACCCCCCCTACCCACTCTCCCTACAAAACCCTGCACCCCTACAAACTCCTTTCCCCCAATTTTTTTCTTTTAAAACCCCCCCCCCACATTTTCTTCCCCAGGTGCGCACCCCCACACTCCTCCCTTAGGGCTCCCCTCCCCATTTTCCCACCCTTCCCCCACCCCCTGTTTTCCCTTTTTTTCCCCAAAGCTGCACCCCCCCTACTTTTCCTCCCTCATTTTTTCTACCCCCTAAACCCCGGTTTTTTCTCCCCAGAGCTGGGACCCCATACATCTCCCCCTCATTTTATCTAACCCCCACCCGGTTCCCCTCCACGTGGGTGCAAACCCCCAAAAATCTCCTCCCTCATCTCTACCACCCCCTAACCCCGGGCTCTCCCCAAAAGTGCGCAAAACCCCCACAAACTCCTCCCCCCCAAACCTACCACCCAACCCCCATCTTTTAAAAGGTGCCAACCCCCCCACATCTCCTTCCTAATCTTTTTGTCTACCCCCACAACCCCCGGGCCCCTCCAAAAAAGTGCGCACCCCCCACATTCCCCCTCCCTCATCTCCACCCCCCCTAACCCGGTCCCCTCCCCCATGCCCCAAACCCCCCCAAAAAAACTCCTCCCTCCTCACCTTAACCCCCCTAACCCCGTCTCTCCAAAAGCCTGGGAACCCCCTACATCTCCTCCCTCAACCTTCTTTCTAAACCCCCCAACCCGGGGGTCTCCCCCAGTCTGCACACCCCCACAACTCCTCCCTCCATTTTGTCTACCACCCAACCCGGGGCCCCCTCCCAAAAGTGCTTTTTCACCCCCTAAATCTCCTCCCCCCCATCTCTGGGCTACCACCCAAACCCCCGGGGGCCCCTCCACAGTTCTTCACCTCCCACATCCTCCTTCCCCTCCCCTTTTCTGTCCCCCAACCCCCCAAACCCTAACCCCCCCGGGCTCTCCACAGTGGGTGCACCCCCTACAAACTCCCCCCCTCAACTCCCGCTACCACCCCACCGGTTCCCCCTCCCAAAAGTGCTTTCCCCCCCCTACATCTCCTCCCCATCCTCCCCACCCCCTTTAAAAGGTCTCTTTTTCCCCCCAAGGTGGCCGGGGGGGCCCCCCCCCACAAACTCCTCCCCCCATCTCTACCCAAACCCCACCCGGTTTTCCCCCTTTCCAAAAACGCTGCAAAGCCCTAAAAAATCCCCCCCCCCTTTATCTCTGACTCCCCCCCAACCCATTTCCCATCCACAGTGCCTTTCAAAATCCTACAAACTCCTCCCTCATCTCTACCCACCCCTACCCGGTTTTCACCACAGAGCTGGGGACCCCCTACTTTCCCCCCTCTTTTCATCTCCACCACCCTCCCCAAATCTCCCCCAGTGCTGACCCCCCACAAACTCCCCCCCTCATCTCCCGTCTCCACCCTACCCGGTCTCTCCCCAGTGCTGCTCCCCCAAAATCTCCCCCTCATCTCTAAAAAAACCCCACCCCCCCCTCTTTTCCCCCCGCGCTGAAACCCCCCTACAACCCCCCCCCCTCATCTCTGTCTAAACCACCCCAACCCCACCTCTCTACAGCCCTGCACCCCCTACAATCTCCTCCCTCATTTTTTCTCTAAAACCCCCCTTCCCCGGGGCTCTCCAAAGAGCTGCACCTCCTACAACTCCTCCCTCATCCTTTTTGTCTACAAATAAAAACCCAACCCCCGGTTTTTCTCCACAGAGCGCACCCCCCCACATCTCCCCCCCTCCCTCTCTACCCCCACCCCCGGTCCCCCTTTCCCCAGAGCTGCCAAACCCCCTACATTTTCCCCCCCCCCCTCCTAACCACCCTACTTGGTCTCTAAAAAAGGGCTGCTCCCCCCCACATCCCCCCCTCATTTTTCTACCACCCCCCACTTGGTCCCCCCTTTTCCCCAGCGCGCCCCCCCAAAATCCCCTCCCCTCAAACTCTGTCTACCCCCCTACCCCGGTTTTTCCCCCACAGAGGGGCAAACCCCCAAAAACTCCTCCCCCCCATCTTTTTGTCTGCCCCCCCCTACCCCCTTCTCCTCCCAACTGCACCCCCCCCCAAATCCTTTTTCCCCCATCTGTTTTACCCCCCCCTCCCCTCTCTCCACAGCGCTGCAAAACCCCTTAAAATCTACCCCTCATCTGGGCTACCACCCTACCCGCTTTCCTTTTAAAAACCCTGCACCCCAAATCTCCCCCCCTCATTTTTTTCTTTAAAACCACCCTAAACCCCGTCCCCTCCCACAGTTTCTGCAAACCCCCCACATCTCCTCCCTAATTTTAACTGTCCTACCACCCAAACCCCGGTCTCTCCACAAGCTTTCATTTCCCCCAAAATTTTCCTCCCTCATTTCCCTTTTAAACCACCCAACCCCGGTCTCTCCACAAGCTGCCCCCAAACAAACTCCCCCCCTCATCTGTCACGACCCTAAAAACCGGGCCCCCCTCCCAGTGGGTGCAAAACCCCTACCCTCTCCCCCCCTCATCCTACCCCCCTACCCGGTCTCTCCCCCAGTGCTGCACCCCCTACATCTCCCCCCCCCTCTTTGTCCCACCAAACCCTACCCCGGTCCTTCCCAAGCCGCACCCCCTACATCTCCTTCCCAATCTCTGTCTTCCACCCTTTCCCTCTCCAAAAGAAACGCACCCCCTACATCTCCTCCCTCATCTTTCCACACCCTAGCCGGGGCTTTTCCACAGTGCTGCACCCCCCACAAACTCCTCCCTCATTTTTCTGTCCCACCACCCTAAACCCGGTCTCTCCAATGCGCAAACCCCCACATCTTTCCTTTCCCCCATCTCTTCTAAACCCCCCTAACCCCGGGCCCCTCCCCAGCGCTGCCCCCCCAAAATCTCCCCCCTCATCTCCCCCCAACCCAAACCCGGGCCTCTCCACAAGAGGGTGCACCCCCTTTCATCTCCTCCCTCAAATTTTGTCTGCCCTCCAAAACCATCCCCTGCGGCTGACCCCCTGAAACGAAAATTAAAACGCCTCAAAAATTTTTGGGCCTCCCATCCCGGGCCCAAGATTCCAAATGGGGGCGGCCCCCAGAAACTTTTGGAACAAAAAATATTCCCTTTCGATCAGGCACACGCATAACAAATCAAAGTTTTAAAAGTGCGCCCTGTAAAAAACTTTTTTTCTTTGGCCCCGGCCCACCAAGATCCCTAATTGCTAACCCCCCCATTTTCTGTCACACACACTTCTGTCATTCCCTGCACTTGGGCACTCACAGGCACATATCTGTATATAGATATCCTGTCTGTATATAGATGTCCTGTCTGTATATAGATGTCCAGTCTATATATAGGTATACTATCTGTATATAGATGGACTATCTATATATACATGTCCTGTGTGTATATAGATGCCCTGTCTTTATGTAGATGCACTTATCTGTATATATATGTCCTGTCTTTATGTAGATGTCCTGTCTTTATGTAGATGTCCTGTCTGTATGTGGATGCCCTGTCTGTATGTAGATGCACTTATCTGTATATATATGTCCTGTCTGTATGTAGATGCACTTATCTGTATATACATGTCCTGTCCGTATGTAGATGCACTTATCTGTATATACATGTACTGTCTGTATGTAGATGTCCTGTCTGTATGTAGATGTCCTGTCTGTATGTAGATGTCCTGTCTGTATGTGTATGCACTGTCTGTATATACATTTCCTGTCTAAATATAGATGCACTGTCTGTATATAGATGCACTTATCTATATATACATGTCCTGTCTGTATGTACAGTAGGTCTACTGTCTGTATGTAGATGTACTGTCTGTATGTAGATGTACTGTCTGTATATAGATGCACTGTTTGTATATAGATGTCCTGTCTGTATATAGGTGCTCTGTGCATATAGGTGTACTGTCTGTAGACAGATGTCCTGTCTATATATAGGTCTACTGTCTATTTATAGATGTACTGTCTGTATATAGATGCACTGTCTGTATATAGGTGTTCTGTGTATATAGATGTTCTGTCTGGGTGGCAAGTTCATCCACTTATGTAAGCCACCCGTATTTATGAAACATGGCTGGACCATTGTGTAAACCATGTACCTATCACCTTTTGTCTCATCCCTATTCCCACATAGATTGTAAGCTCTTGGGAGCAGGGCTCTCACACTTTGTGTCTGATCTGTAAGTACCTGTTTACTATGTAATGTTTGTTTTTTATCTGTACCTAAACTCTCTAATTTGTAAAGTGCTGCGGTATATGTTGGCGCTATATAAAGCTTATTATTATAGGGGCACTGTCTGACTCAATACACAACCAAAGTAGGATAAGGAAGTAGAATGTGCTGCGGTATATGTTGGCGCTATATAAAGCTTATTATTATAGGGGCACTGTCTGACTCAATACACAACCAAAGTAGGATAAGGAAGTAGAATGTGCTGCGGTATATGTTGGCGCTATATAAAGCTTATTATTATAGGGGCACTGTCTGACTCAATACACCCCCAAAGTAGGATAAGGAAGTAGAATGTGCTGTGGTATATGTTGGCGCTATATAAAGCTTATTATTATAAGGGCACTGTCATGGGTACCTGTCTGACTCAATACACCCCCAAAGTAGGATAAGAAGTAGAATATTATTATATTTATTTATTATTATAAAGCGCACTGTATGTCCTGGCGCTGTACATACGAGGATGTTACATAACATTACATAAGTCAACTGAGTACATTGATAAGGAGAGTAAATGACAATGTGTCACGACCGAGGGTAGAGGAACCCTACCTCGCTGAGGGTCTTACATCTAACAAGGAGGTGAAAGAACAGAGGTGAGGGCAGCATGTCGTGGGGGAAAGTAGTGAACAATTTATTGAAAGGTTATAGGCAACCCTGAAGAAATGGGTTTTCAGGTTGTTTTTTTGAAAGCTGGGAGAGGGGGGGAGAGTCAGGTTTGGGGGCAGTGAAATGGTATTGTTTTGTAAAGGGTTTTGATGACTTGGATAACCCGGACTAGCAAAAAAGCCCGGGAGAAGTGTCCGGCACCTGTACGGTAACAAATCTACTCGGTGCAGTGGTCGCTTCCCTTACTTCTCTGAACAACGCATGCAAAGTGCATTACTCAGGAGAGGTGTCTGCCCCCTAATACAAACTAAATAGAGTCAAAAATCAAGTTTCCTCAAGGTGACCTCTTACTTCAGTATCCGAACCCAATCGTCCCATACACAGAATGCTGCGTGTAGGGGCTCGGTGAAGGTGGCAGTAAACGTATGTAGATGCCTAACAGGCTCGGTCAGCTCAAAAAAGGACAGCTGCCCGGCCTGGTAATCCAGCCAAATTCTCAGTCTGTCACAGGAGGCCTTGTGGCTCAGTTGCGTCTCCTTACTATCATGTAGCACTGAGTACAGGTTAACGCTGTATCTCCGCAGGCACCAGGACTTGGCGTTTTCTCCAAGATATGAGTGATCCCCTCTTCTTTCTAGGCTGCCGTAGCCGACACCGATCCTCCAGTTCCCGGACTCGCTGGTCTCCACTTCCCAGCAGTGTCGTCCCGAGGAGAGCTCTTGACGCTGAGGACCTGCGGGTAGTACTCGAATCTCTCGGGGTGATACTGCTTCATTTCTGATCTGGATATAGTCGATAAGTCGCCTGATATATCGATGTCCTCACAAGCCGTGTTGGCATCCAGAGATATAGTCACAGCCTCTTGGAGATGGCTTGGTGTCTTCACAGCAGCTAGAAATTCGGATATAGCAGTGTTTAAGGTCTTTGAGATTTGACCTACATCCAGATCACTTATAGCATCAGTCTCTCCATCTTTGGTGCCCGATGGATCTCCATCAGATTCCTGTTCTTGTAGGACTCTAAAGGGATCGGCCATGTTGCACAATTTCTTGATGTGATCCATCTTGAGGGCCTGCTCCTCCTTCTTCATATTGAGCTGCTTGAGAAGTTGAGTGATGGAGAGCGACGCCTGATCCTTCTGCCGGTGGATCTCACTCAGGACTTTCTTCTCTTGCTCCTCCAGGTGTCTTCTGATGTCTTTGAATATGGTGGTTGCTTTCTTGACTTCACTGTCACCCTGCTCTTGTACCTTCCTCTGATGCTCTTGCAGTCTCTGCACCCGCTTCTCGGTTTCTTTACTCTGTTTTGCCAGGTTCCTTAAGATCTGTTTGGACCTCTCTTTCTTCTCATCCGAGAGTTCCTTCATGGTTTTGATCCTGTGTCCCCTGTGGTCTCCGTCCAGCCTGCAGGACACACAAATAAAGGAGGCGTCCTTCAGGCAGTAATACTCCAGGATCTTCTTGTGGATGGAGCATTTTCTGCTGCCCAGGTTAGTGGTGGGCTCAGATAGGACGTGATCTGGGGACTTGTTGTGGACGTCCAAGTGACTCTTGCACAGAGAAGCTTCACACAAGAGGCAGGATTTAACGGCTGGCACTGACAGCTGAATACAGTAGGTGCAGGATATTGGCGCTTGCTCCTCTCTGGGTTGAGAAGACAAGAAGCGCTGAGCTATGTTACTCAGGGTCGTGTTTTTCCTCAGAGATGGACGTTCCTGGAACTCTTCTCGGCATTCGGGACAGGAGTATTCTCCGGACCCCTCCTGGGCATCCAGCACACGATCAATACACCCCCGGCAGAAGTTGTGTCCGCACCTCAGGGTGACGGGATCTGTATAAATGCCCAAGCAAATGGAGCAGTTCAATTCTTCCAACAGATCGGCAGAGGCCATATCTACAGGGAAAAAAAACACAAAATTCAGAAACATTTTTAAAAATTTTTTTTAAAGAGCAAAGAAAGTTTTGCATAAATTTGGTAGAAAATAGGAATTGCCTCAAAGGTGAGGGAGGTCTATAGTAGGGATAACCTGGAAACTCAGATTTCACATAGGTCTGAACTGCACACCCATGGGTACTCCACATTCCATCAAATGGTGCAAATATATTAAATTATCTAGAAAGAAACCTCTGCTGCAATATAATAGTGGAGAATCTTATGGACTAGTATTATGGATTCATACAACACTGATATATGTACATGGACCTTGTATGGCTGCACATGGGGTCCACATAGGTCTGAACTGCACACCCATAGGTACTCCATGTTCCATTAATTGGTGCAAATATATGAAGTTATCTAGAAAGAAACCTCTGCAGCAACATAATAGTGGAGAAACTTATGGACTAGTATTATGGATTCGTACAACACTGATACATGTACGTGGACCTTGTATGGCGGCACATGGAGTCCACATCTCTCTACCCCTTACACCCCCGGGTACTTCATGTTCTGTCAAATTTTGCAAAATTTTTGAATTTACTAGATTTTTTCTGCTGGACTCAAGGGTACCCCTTTCCCTGTACTCGAAATTTTGATTTTAATCTTTAACCATCAACAGCTGATAGATGCTACAGGCACTTATATATATACATGAACATTATATGGTGGCACGTGGAGTTCCCCATAGGGCGGGGGGCACACCCCCTAGGTTTCTCCCCGTTCATTAATTGGGGCAAATTTTGATTGTTTCCCGAAAAAAACCATTGCTGAATATAATAGTGGGGAAACCTTTTGGGGTAGTATTATGGGGTTTCACATGATCATGTAGTGGGGTTTATGCAGCAGGGGAGTCCAATGGTCTGAACTGCACAACCCCTGGCCTCCATGTTCCATCAAATGGTGCAAATGTATGACTTTATCTAAAAAGAAACCTCTGCTACAATATAGTAGTGGAGAATCTTATGGACTAGTATTATGATTCATACAAAACTGATGCATGTATGTGGGCCTTGTATGGCGGCACGTGGAGTCCATAAAGATCTGTACTTCACATCCATGGGGGACTTTATTTTGTCAAATGGACAAATATAGAATTTTCTAAAAGAAACCTTTGCTGCAATATAATAGTGGAGAACCTTATGGACTAGTATTATGGATTCCTACATCACTGATACATGTACGTGGACCTTGTTTGGCAGCACGTGGAGTCCACATAGGTCTGAACTGCACACCCATGGACACTCCATGTTCCATCAAATGGTGCAAATGTATGACTTTATCTAAAAAGAAACCTCTGCTGCAGTATAATAGTGGGGGAAACTTTGGACTGTTTATGGATTCTACAACCTGATGATGTGAACCTTTTATGCCGGACGTGGAGTCCACCAGGTTGGGGTGCACAACCCAAAATATTAAAGTTTTTGTCAATTTGTGCAAATATATGAATTATCTAAAAGAAACCTTGCTGCAAATTGTAGTGGAGAATCTTATGGGCTAGTTTTTGGATTTTTAACAAACTGAATGTACGTGGAAAACCTTGTGCAACATGGGGTCCCATAGGTCTGCACTGACACCCATGGTATTCCATTTTTCCCTCAAATATGCAAATATATTCAATCAAAATAAAGAAACCCATATTTTATTAGTCTTCAGGGTTTTTTATTTTATTGTTAAGGACAAAATGAACTTTTTGACAATATTGTAATATTTTGAGTTGCACTAGTATTTGAATTTATCCAGAAAGAAACCTCTGCTGCAATATAATAGTAAAGAACCTTATGGACTAGTATTATGGATTTGTACAACACGAATACATGTATGTGGGCCTCGTATGGCGCCATGTGGAGTCCACATAGGTCTATATTTCACCCCCCAGGATTCCATGTTCCCTATTAGTGCAAATACATAATTTATCTGAAAAACCTCCCGCTCAAAATACAGTAAAAGGCTGCACTCTGGGGGGGACTATCTGTCGCAGGAATTTTGGAATTCTGATTTCACTTCCTACCCATCAACAGCTGATAGACGCTACAGGGGACTTACAGGGAATGGAAACTTGATGGTGGCTGTGGGGGTTCACATGGATCTGTCCTGCACCCATAATACTTTATGTGTTCATAGGTCCATTGTAAGAATTGAAAAAAAACTTTTTGCTCTCGGTTCACATATCTTTACAGAAATGTTTAAGTGCCCCCACTTTCAACGTGGTCTCAAATCGGGCAGTCCCATCCTATCTTTAAACCCCCAATCGAGCAATCAGGCCCCTCAGGGTCACCGACCTCCATAATTAGAGAGAAAAAATAAAAAAAACCCAAACCTGAAAGCCCCTTCTTAGAAGCCTGTGAAGGTGGGGGGGGACAGAAACCCAAAATGAAGCACCCCCTTCCTTTCCATATAGGTTAAAATCAAGTATTCCAAGTATACGTATGTTTCTGCACCAAAAAACATCTCTGAAAAAAATTTTCAAACCTGGGTGCCCTGGCAGGGCTGCGGCACACTGTAATTATAATGTACACACACGACCCCCGCCCAGCGGCACATTTTGCAAAAAGGGAATACATACGTCGAAATCCAAAAAAAAGCATTTATGTACTATCAACATGAAAAAAATTTTGGGCTCTCGTTCAAAAAATCTTGATCAAACTGTTTAAAATGCCCACGACTTTCAACGGGTCTCAATGGGCCCGTCCTATCCTTCTTTACCTTCAATCGAGCCAATTTTGGCCCCTCCTGGGTCACCGACCTCCATATTCAAGAGAAAAAATAAAAAAAAAACCCCAACCCGCAAACTGCCCCCTTTTTATGACGCCCGTAGAGTGGGTGGGGACAGAAACCCAAATGGGAAAGCACCCCTTCCCTTTTCCCTAAGGGTTAAAAAACAATGTACACCAAATAAACGTATGTTTCTGCACACAAAAACATCTCTGAAAAACGTATGCAAACCTGGGGGCCACTGGCAGGGCGCGGCAACATGAATTATACTTACAACACAACCGCCGCCCCGGCCCCTTTCTGCAAAAAAGGGGAATACATAGTCGAAATCCCAAAAAAAGCATTTATGCTATCTATCATCATAAAAAAATTTGAGACTCTCTTACATATCTTTTCAAACATGTTTAAAACTGCCCACGATTTCAACGTGGTTTCAAATCGGGCAGTCCTTTTCCTTCTTTACCCCTTTAATCGAGCAATCAGGCCTCTCATGGGGACCGACCTTAAAATTCAGAGGAAAAAAAATAAAAAACACCCAACCTGCAAAGCTGCCTTCTTTTTAAAAGCCCCGTGAGAGTGGGCGGGGACAGAAACACAAAATGGAAACACCCCTCCCCTTTCCCTATAGGGTTAAAATCAAGTCACCAAGTATAACGTATGTTTCTGCCACAAAAACATTCTAAAAAACGGCAAACCTGGGTGCCACTGGCAGGGCTGGGCACAATGTAATTATTTCATGTAACACACAGACGCCGCCCGCGGCACATTTTTGCAAAAAGGGGGAAAACATACGTCGAAATCCCTAAAAAAAAAGCATTTTTGTATCTATCAACATGAAAAACTTGAGCTCGGGGTTACATATTTATCAGAACATGTTTAAGCCATAATGCCAAACCCCCCGTTTTTGGCGGGGGGGCCCGCTATTTGGGGTCCCCCCCGCCCTCCCGGGGGAGTTGGCATCCCCCCCGCCCCCTGCAGGCGGCGGGGGCCTTTAAATTACCGCGGGCAAGAGTACGGGTGCGCTATTTGCGCCGCGGGACCGTCCCACAGGGGGTGCGCGGCCCCCGGGCCCCTCACCCGCCCGCGGTTCACGTGCGGGAGGAGGCAGGAGGATCGCCCCCCTCCTCCCCCCTTTTCCCTGTATGTACGGGGCCGGTGGTGCGGTACAAACAGGTCAAGGGGCAGGGGGAGTGACGCGGATGGGAGGGGAGTGACGCGCGGCTGCCTCACTTCCCCTGCGCCGTTTAAAGATCGGTCGGGAAACGGCCGCTGCAGGACCTGGTGAGGTGAGTGGATTTTTATTTTTAAAATTTTTTTTAGCTTTAGGGGGGTTTACCTGGCTAACAGAGAGGGAATACTGGCAACGAGGAGGGGCCCACCGGCAAAGAGGGGGCATCCCCGGGAACCCAAAGGGGGGGCTACCTGGTAAAAGATGGGGGGCCACCTGGGTAACGAGGGGGCCTACCTGGCAAAGAGGGGGGCACTACCTGGCAAAAGAGGGGCACTACCTGGCAACAGAGGGGCCCCTACCCCGGCACAGAGGGGGGACTAAATGGAACAAAGGGGGGACTACCTGGCTAACAATGGGGGGATACCTGGGGAAAAAGGGGACCTACCTGGCAAAGGGGGACCTACCTGGGAAAAGAGGGGGGAAATACCTGGCTAAAAGTTGGGGCACTCCTGACTAACAGATGGGGGCCTACCCTTGGCTACAGAGGGGGCACTACCTGGTAACAGAGGGGGCAACCCGGCAACAAGGGGGGCATACCCGGCACACAGAGGGGGCACTACCTGGTAACAGTGGGGCACTACCTGGCTAAAGATGGGGCACTCCCGGGGCAACAAGGGGGGGAAAATCTACCTGGCAACAGAGGGGGACATCTACCTGGCAAACAGATGGGGCACACCTGGCAAACAGATGGGGGCACCTACCTGGCTAACAAAGGGGGTCACCAACCTGGCTAACAATGGGGGGCACCTACCTGGCTAACAAAGGGGGACATCTACCTGGCTACAAATTTGGCTCTACCTGGCTACAGGGGGGGCATCTACTTGGCTACAAGGGCATCTACCGGCCTGTAGGGCAATACCTGGTTTGGGGGGCAACTACCTGGCTATAAGGGCATCTACCTGGCTTTTTTCCAAAGCCGTTAATGCAGTTAGGTGGAGTGTGTGTGGCTTTTTTGAAGGGCGGGGCACACCAACACGCTGGGCGTGTCCATGCAAATTTTGTGCCACGACGCGCTACGCGCGCCCGCCCACTAAATTCTCCTACTTTTTCATTTTCGAAAGTTGGCAACTATGGTTTAAGCTGCCCACGACTTTCAACGTGGTCTCAAATCGGGCAGTCCTATCCTATCTTTACCTCTCAATCGAGCCAATCAGGCCTCTCACTGGTCACCGACCTCCATATTCAGAGAGAAAAAATAAAAAACACCCAACCTGCAAAGCTGCCCTTCTTATGACAGCCTGTGAGAGTGGGCGGGTGCAGAAACACAAAATGGAAGCACCCCTTCCTTTCCATATAGGTTAAAATCAATGTACACCAAGTATAACGTATGTTTCTGCACACAAAAAAACATCTCTGAAAAAACGTATGCAAACCTGGGTGCCACTGGCAGGGCTGCGGCACACATGTAATATACATGTCCCACACACAGACCCGCCGCCAGCGCACATTTCTGCAAAAAGGGCAATACACTACGTCGAAATCCCTAAAGAAGCATTTATGCTAATCTATCATACATGAAAAACTTTGAGACTCTCGGTTCACATATCTGATCAGAACATGTTTAAGTGCCCACGACTTTCACGTTGGGCTCAAATCGGGCAGTCCTATCCTATCTTTACCTCTCAATCGAGCCAATCAGGCCTCTCACTGGGTCACCGACCTCCATAATTCAGAGAGAATATAATAGTGAAAAACCCTCTGGACTAGTATTATGGATTTGTACAACACGAATACATGTATGTGGGCCTCGTATGGCGACATGTGGAGTCCACATAGGTCTATATTTCACACCCATGGATACTCCATGTTCCGTCATATAGTGCAAATACATGAATTTATCTAGAAAGAAACCTCTGCTGCAATATACAGTAAAAGTGCTGCACTCTGGGGGCACCTATACATGTACAGCAGGAATACTTTGGAAATTCTGATTTCACTTCCTACCCATCAACAGCTGATAGACGCTACAGGCACTTACATGTGAATGGAACTTGTATGGTGGCATGTGGAGTTCACATGGATCTGTCCTGCACACCCATAAGTACTTTATGTACCGTCATATGGTGCCATTGTAAGAACTGATCAGAAAAGAAACCTCTGCTGCCATAAAAAAGTGGCGCACCCTATGGGCCTATACATGTATGTAGACCTTGTATGTAGCACATGGAGTCCACATAGATCTGTACTTCACATCTATAGGTACTCCATGTTCCATCACGTGGTGCACATATGTGAATTTCTGGAAAGAACCCTCTGCTGCAATGTTATAGTGGAGAACCTTATGGACTAGTGTTAAATATTTGAAACACCCCGTTTAATTATGTGGCCCTTTGTATAGCGGCACATAGACCACAAAGGTCTGAACTGCACACCCATAAGTACTTCATGTGCTGTCATAAGGTGCCATTGCTAAATTTTTTCTGGAAAGAAAAAACTCCGAAATTAACGTGGAGAACCTTAGGGGCCATAATAAAAATCCTATAAAAACAGACCTTTAATATGTCCATGTTGATCTATAAGGAAAAGCCAGAAGTGGATCCGAGAAAAACCTTTTCTTTTATTCCCCAAAATCAGTCTTGGGTTTGCGGCACCAAAACTGTGTGTGTGATTCCAGTCCTAGGTATTGGTCTCACATAGTGGTCACCGCACCACTAAGACATGGCCGAGAACCGTGTGGACATCCTGTTCACCGCAATTTCCTGTATGTTCACATGGAAGATTTGGACGCTGTTTTCGATGCTTTTTTGGAAAGGATCCGTTTCTAACAGGGGGAAGGGACTTGGAGTGGATCCGCTGGACCACCGCAGGCGTGATAGCAACCACGCCAGGGAAGGGAATTAAAGTACCCCGGTTTTCACCAGAGCCGCCGCAAAGGGGGATGGACTTGTGCGGCTTGAGGCTCCAGGTCGTCCCCCCTGAGTGACTTGCCTGCGGCGGCACCCGGGAGGTGCAGCGAGGTACAAAAAACGTAATCCAGAATGTGGGGTGGGCGGCTATGGTCGGGCAGGCGGCAAGGTTCGAGTCGGGGGACGGGATAAGGTCAGGGCGGCGGCAGGGGTTCGGGTCGAGAAACGTAAAAGGTCTGGTACAGGCAAGGCTAATAACAAAACGGGAAACGCTTTCTCAAAGGCAGGGGGGCAACAAAGATCCACGGGAGTGACGTTGGCCTAAATTTAAAATAGAACGGCCCCGGTAATTACCCAAATTAAACCCGGCGCATGCCCCTTTAAATTTTTACTTGAACGGGGCGCGCGCGCGCTAGGGGGCGCATGCGCACTCCGGCCACAGGGGACGCGGGACCCGGAAGGGGAGCGCGGTCAGGTGAGGAGAGGGGACGGATGCACCCACGGGGGGGCAGTGGGACCCCGGCGGGAAACCCGTCCCCCCCGGGGACCTCCCCGGGGGGACAACGGGTCGACCGCGGTCCGTGGACCGGACCGCGGCGCAACCCGTTACACAGAGCTTATAAAAAATGCCTAAAAACACACCTCAAGTTCATTTTTCATTGATTCCTTTGTAAAACAGCATCGTAGTTCACACACAACGTGTTTTTTATGTGCGTTTTACTCGCTTATTTAAGCGCTGAAAAATAAGTGACGTCAATACTTGAAGTGTTGAGTGTCAAAAATGTAAAGTGTGCGGAATATGTTGGGTATATAAAAAAAATTATTTTATTATTTAAGTAAAAAGCCCTAGGGAAACAATGTAGGCTCCAAAACCCCGTCCACCAAGTAGGGGGTTGTTAATGTTTGTGACTGTTTTGGCAAATTTAATTTTATGGGTGTTTCAGAAATAAACAGGCTGAAAAAAACCCTGGGAAAAAAACTCACCCCAAAACCCCCTTTTGAAAAATGTGCTCGTGGGCGTTTTCAACAGTATTTGAAGTGATTTGGACGCTGAAAAATAATGTCTAGGGGATTTTTCCACCCCTTTTTGGATGCTGTTTGGACGCTGATTTTTTCACGGCCAAAAAACCCTTTTAAATCTCGTTTTAAATGCTTCTTCAGAAGAGGTGTCCGATCCTTTTTGACGAGTTTTTGGGGGAGGTTTTGGAAGAGGTTTTAAATGTTTTTACCCCAAGGGTAAAAGCATGTTGAAAAGTGCTCCCAAAAAAGCGCAGAAAAAAGCATCTAAAAAAGAATTTTTGGTGAAGATTTTTTATTGATTACATGGGGGTTTTCAGCGCTGAAAATGCTTCCCAAAAATTACATGACACTTCTTTTTCCGGCCCCCAAAAAAGCTTCCAAAGAAGCAGTAAAAGCATTAAAAAAACCTCATTGTTTTGTGAACTACAATGTGTTTTACAGAGGAACAATGAAAATTTCTGGAGACTTTTTTTTATGTTTTTTTGGGAGCAGAAAAAAATCGGAAATTCTTCCCAAGACAGCATAAAATCAGCCGGTGAACTTACCCTTTAAAAAACCCTGTCTTGCATCCCTTCAAGTTTATTTTTTAAAATTTTGCAAGATTTTTTGTGTAAAACCAAAGGGTTGTTTTCAAGGCAAGAGCCGCGCAGAAAAAAACATCCTTTGTTTTTTGTGCATTGTGAATGAACCCCCCAATGTCGTTCCTGCAGTCTGGTGCTGAGATAAAACGAAAAGTGAGACAGGGTGGGGCACCCCCCTCCGCGAGGGTGCTTTTCGCCTCAGTGCCGCACTACTGAGAGGTTGCGGTGAAGTGCCCCACATACAGTACCCCCCAAGTGCTGAGAACCTAAAGGAACACAGCAGGGAATGGATTTTCAGGGGGAAATTTTTTTCATGAAAACAAAAGGTACATTTTGAAGATTTTTGAAACTCCATATCCCTCCCCCCCTGGTATAGGAAATGTCATAAAGCCATTATTTCTTTTTTAAAAAAATAATTTTTCTTGTAGAAATTAGGGGGAAAAAAAAATGTAATCCTAAAAACCCCCCCTGATACGGGGCACTTTCTTTTCTGATGGCAGAATTATTGGGAGGGTGTTTTTGTCTGTTTTTGAAAAAAAAACATCACTTCCATAGTCAAAGGCGGGACGGACACAGAAGAGCTACGGAAGGGAGGCAATGTTAACTAACACTGTGACCAGAGCCCGGGCAGAGCCCATGTGGCAGGTGGCCATCAGTAACGGGACCCGTTACTGGAATGAAGACCCCCAAGGATGAAAAGGGTGATCAAATAACAACATACAAAAAAGGGAAACAAGGGGCACCCCCTCCCACCCCCCCTCCGGGGTCGCGCTGTAAGTCCAAGGAGCGAAAGCGGGTTGTGTTTCCCCTTTCCAATTTGTTAGGCAGACGAAGCTCCAGGGGGAGAGAGAGGTCAGCAAACTGCACGCGAGAGGAAAAAGGCAAAAAAAATGTCACACAGCTTCTATACTCACTGCAGAGAGTACAGAGGGTGAGCGTTAAATGGGTAGACCCCCTCAATTTTAGTGTGCACGAACACCTACTCCTAACATTTACATAGGGGCATATTATAGTAGTTATATTCTTGTGCATAGGAGCGTATTTTTGTAGTTTTATTTTGTACATAGGGCCCAGATTAAGTAGTTATTTTTTACATAGGAGCAGATTATGTGTTATATTTTTTTGGATAGGACAGATTATAGTATTTATTTTTGTAAATAGGGGGGGAGTTTTTAAAAAGTTATATTTCTTGTGCTAGGGCCCGTATTTTTAGTATTATATCTTGTTTTTTTTCCCTAGGGCGCAGTATTATAGTTTTTTTTCTTTACATAGGGGCAGTATTATAGTAGTTTATTTTTTGTACATAGGGGGCAGTTTTATGTGTTTATTTTGTACATAGGAGCAGTATTATGTAGTTTTATTCTTTTTAATATTGGGGCATATATACAGTTTATTCTTGTACTATGGGAATTTTTTATTATTTTGTACATAGGGGGCAATATTTTTAGCAGTTTTTATTTTGTACAAAGGGAGTATTTTAGTTATATTCTTTAATAGAGGGGCAGTATTATAGTAGTTAAATTTTTGTACATTGGAGGTATTATAGTGTTATATTTTTGTAATAGGGAACAGTATTATATAGTTATATTTCTTTTACATAGGGGTATATTATAGTATTTTATTCTTTTAATGGGACAGTTTTATAGTAGTTATATTCTTGACATGGGCAGTATTATAGTATCATTTCTTGTACATAGGGGGGATTTATAGTAGTTATATTCTTGTAATAGGGGAAAAATTATAGTGTTATATTTTTGTACATGTGGAAATTTTTTATATAGTTATATTTTGAATAGGATACAGTGTTATAGTAGTTATATTCTTTACAAGGGGAATTTATAATAGTTATATTCTTTACATGGGGGCAGTATTATGTATTAATTTTATACATGGGGCAGTATTTTAAATAGTTATATTCCTGACATAGGGGGGGGTATTTAAATATTATATTATTGTAAAGGGGGGGGTATTAAGTAGTTATATTTTTGACAAGAACAGTATTAAGTATTATATTTTGAAATAAGCATTTTATGTAGTTTATTCTTGTACAAGGGGGCAGTTTATAGTAGTTATTTTTGTACATAGAGGGGGTATTTTAGTAGTTATTTCTTGTACATGGGCGCATATTTAATAGTTATTTTTGTAATAGGGGGCAGTATTAAGTATTATATTTTGTAATTGGGGCAGGTTTAGTGTTATATTCCCGTAATGGGGAGCAGTTTATATAGTTATAGTTGTCTTAGGGGCAGTATTATAAGTTTTAATCTTGTATAAGGGAACAGTATTATAGTTTGCATATTCCTTTTTTACATAAGGCAGTTTTAATTTGCTATATTCTTGTAATAGAGGCAGTATTTAGTAGTTAATTCTTGTACATAGGAGCAGTATTATGTATTATATTCTTGTACTAGGGGGAAAATTATAGATTACATTCTTGTAATAGGGCAGTGTTATTAGTTATTTTTGTCATAGGGGGCAGTTTAAATTATTTATATTCTTGTACATAGGACGTATTATAGTAGTTATTTTCTTGTACATAGGAGAGTATTATAGTAGGGTTAAAATTCTTTTAATGGCGCCAGTATTATAGTAGTTATATTTTGTTTAGGGGACAGTATTATAGTATTATATTTTTGTACATAGGGGGCAGATTTTAGGTTTATTTTTAATTCGGACAGTATTATATAGTATATTTTTTGTACTTGGAAGCAGTATTATAGTAGTTATTTCTTGTATTTGGGGGCAGTATTATAGTATTATATTCTTTACAGGAGGCAGTATTTGTAGTTATATTTTTGTAATGGGCATATTTATAGTAGTTATATCTTGTACATAGGGGCAGGTTTTATATAGATATCCTTTTAATAGGTTGGGCAAAGTTTTAGTGTTATATTTTGTAATAGGAGCAATTATAGTAGTTATATTCTTTTACATTAAACAAATTTTTTAGAGTTATATTTTTACATAGGGGCAGTATTATAGTAGTTTTTATTCTTGTACATAGGAGTATATTTAGTGTTATATTCTTGTACATAGGGGGGGTATTTTAGAGTTATATTTTTTGTACAGGGGGGGCAGTTTTAAGTAGGGTAAATATTGTGTGTGGAGGACTTTAAAAATATAATGCGTGTTTAATGCTCTGTTCTTTCCCTTAAAACCCTTTTGTTTGATATGTTATTGCACCGTCCTTGTGCTTTAATTTTTGGGGCTGTTCACGTCCTCTGTCACCTTTTGCTTTATCTCAGCCCCTGATGTGACTTCTTTTAGTCACCCCAAAGAGTTTTAGAAATTGGGATTGGGGCGGTTTCAGGTCCTTTTGATCCAGGCCCCAATGAAACTGCCCGATCACAAAACCTGTCCCCAATAATCAAATTTTTGTGTGCCTTGGCCAACCCGCCCACAAGCAAAGGAGGGGAAAGACGGATAAAATCCGCCCCCTCAAATTTGTCTTGAAACCCTTAAAGTTTCCATTTTTTTGCGGGGCCCGGGGTACAGGGGAGCCCTACGTTTTGTTTAAAAGCAAAAATCACCCCCCTTTTTCGCTTTTTCGTATTCAAATGCTCGCTGTCCGCGCCCCCCTCCCTTTATTATACAACTGCTCGATTCAGCGCCCCCCTCCCCCAATTTTTACAATTTCTCGATGTCAGCGCCCCTCTCCCATTATACAACGGGTCGCTGTCAGCGCCCCTCTCCCCATTAAAACAGCTGCTTGTCGCAGCGCCCCCTCTGTAGGACGGGCGACACCAGCGGGGCGCCGGCCCCCAACCCCGACAAAATGGGGGGCGAGTGTTCTGGCGGGAAACGGGGCCGGCCGTTATCCCACCCGGGAGAAAAGGTGTTTTTCCCTTGTGTGGGGAGGTGATTTTACTAAAACAATTGGGTTTTTTTTGGGGGATAATATTCATTGCGACAGTTTCTTTGGGCCCCAGTGTTAGGACCCAAAAAAACAGTTTTGAGCAAGGAAGGGGGTTTAAAATCGGGAGGCAAGCTGCTGCATCCAGAATGGCGGCGAGCGGGAAACTACGTTACCTGTAAGTCTTCCAAGAGTTAAAAGGGGGTTTTGGGGTTTTTACCTAAGGCCCTTGGGGGATAATATTCATGTCGGAAGATTCTTGGCCTCAAATGGTCAGGGGCCCCTTAAAACCCTTGAGAAATTGTGTAATATTGTTTAGGGAAACTGTTTCTACAAAAAAGGTTTTGGGCAAAATTTTTGGCGCCCTCAGCAGATTTCCCCTTTTTTGTCCTTGGTGTTTGGAGGGAATTTTAAACAAAAATTTATACCCCAATTTATTTTTTTTGCATGGGGCCCAAAAGCTTACAGGGCACCACTGTGGCTGCAGGGACCCCCTAAAAGGCCCTTTCCCCCCGGGGGTGTAATTTCCCGAAGGGAAGAAAGGAAAAAGGGGTGCCTTACAAAATGGCTTTCCCCCGACTGTGTAATATCATTTAGGGGAAAAGGAAAATGAATTTCCCTTTCAAAATTTACTTGGGGAGTTTATAATATCTGGGGAAAAGGAAAAGGGGATCCTTTTCAAAATTGGGCTTCCAGAGGGCTGTTTAAAATCCTGAGGGAAGAGGAAGGGTGATTACTTACAAAATGACTTCTAGAGTCTGTAATATCATGAGGGAAGAGGAAGGTTATGCCTTACAAAATGGCTTCCAGAGCGTGTAATATCATGAGGGAAGAGGAAGGTGATGCCTTACAAAATGGCTTCCAGAGCGTGTAATATGAGGGAAGAGGAAGGTGATGCCTTACAAAATGGCTTCCAGAGCGTGTAATATCATGAGGGAAGAGGAAGGTGATGCCTTACAAAATGGCTTCCAGAGTCTGTAATATCATGAGGAAAGAGGAAGGTGATGCCTTACAAAATGGCTTCCATGCCGTCATCTTCTTTATTTGAGAACAAGGGTCTGAAAAACATTGTGTTTTTAGGAGTGACAGAAGCTACAAGACGGTACGAGCTGACCTTTAGTGAATTCAGAAATGTCACCGTCACATATATCACCTTAAAACCTTTGTAACTTGGTGCCATTTTTACACTTGTTTTCAATGATTAGGACGCCATTTTGTTTTTCTCCCCAAGTTTTTTGTTTGCAGTTTTCTCCCCAATTCTTCTCAGTGAACGGTTCAATTGACCGTTGCCTCGCAGAGGTGTTGGTACAGTTGTGGCATATCACATGTTGGGCTAGTTTGCGAAAATAATGCAAATAATGCAAATGTCACTTTTGGATCTCGTTTGCTTGTTCTCCTCCGTGTGTAAACACTTTGATGTTGATCGACCGCGCCATTTTCTTCAGTGTCTACGTCCAGGAGACAAAGCCAACGTAGCCCAAAAGTTACCTATTGATCCATCCAGATACTTTTTAATAGTAAAGTGATCACTGTGAACCCAGCCGTACACCAATGATGAGTGATAAGATTGTACATTTTCAATAACTCTGCTCCATGTCTGTGAATGGAAACATCCTCACCTCCTTCCAGAGGCTGAAAACCTGTACACAACTAGTTCTTTACACAGTATATGGATAACGCAGTCCAAACTGATACATTGTTACAAACTATGTTTCAGCTAAAAACTGTTCTGGCTGGCGCCATTTTCTACTTGATAGCTAATAGCCGCATTGTGTTGGGGTGAACAGCCATTAACAACCAACTTAAAAATGGTGCCAAACCGTATGTCAACGCAGCGCAGGTTCCTGCGGTTGCGTGGTCCGCCATGAAAGGCGCAAATGTTGTAGGGGAAAAAAAACAAACTTATTGTTCCTCACATCTGACTATGGTGACGGGACGAATGTCGGGCAATAATTCCGTGGGTGGGTGCTTTATTTCTCATTTTCAGGATTTCTGCTTGCTGTCAGTGAATGGAAACATAGATCAGGCTTAAAACCTTTCATTACACAATGTATGGGTAACACAGTCCTCTGTGAAAAATCAAGACAAAGGGTATGTTCACACGACGTCTTGCAGTGCATAACTTTGCGCGCTGCAAGACCTTGCATGCTTAGAAGAACAAGCTCACTTTCCTTATCCCTATACGCCGGAAAGCAGTGACATGTCACTTATCCTAGTGATATGGCATCATTGTCTAAAGAGGGACGAATGTTTTAAACCCTTCAGTGCTAAATGATTAGGTTGTGCTATGATAAAGTACTTTCCCTTTGTGTACACTTGCAACAGAGTTGTAATAAAAATGCAAACCACTACAAATACAAAATAAATATTAGTCATAACAAGTTGTAACTACAATGTTGCAAGTGTTATTTTTAACCTGCTGTTATATCACCAGCAACTTACCATACACTAAGGCTATGTCTACACTGCATCGGACAAATAAAACAGCCCAAAAGCGTCCGTTTTTTCTCTGATGCAGGAACGCGGCATTTGTCACGCTTTGTACAAAAACCGGGGTGCTTCTTTTTTTCCTGACGTCTCCCATACAATGTATTTTTGGGGAAGGGAAAGAAAACTAAAAATAGCCGGCGTATTATACGATGTTAATAATAGGTGGGGCCGAAAGACGACTGTGTGACTGCAGCTCGTTTTTTCCTATGCCGTCTAGGGGGGCCTTTTTTTTTTTTTTTTTTTTAACGTTTTTTAAATGAAGATTTTCACAATTATTTTTCCCACAAAAAAAAAAATTTAACTAGAATAAATCAAATGTCACAAAATAATTGACGGCAAGGCATCATAGCTTTTAAATTTAAAAACTCTGAGAGCTGACCGGGAGCCCCGAAAAAGCACCCTACAGGGGTAACAGCTATGTATATTCAAAAGTGGAGTCAAAGATAACAAAAGTATACCGCCCTAATTTGTAAGAAAACACTATTAAGTTTAAAGTAGAGAAACAGTAGCAACCGGGTTTTTCATGGGGGGACAAACAAAAGACGAAGTGACAGCAATATGCCTAGACTTAAGGGGTCAAACCGGGCGGCCGAGGGGGGGGGGTGAGTGTTTAATGGCGAATGCGTAAAAAAGCACGACTAGGGTTTAGGACCGCGTGTTCAGGTCCGTGTGAAGTCTCGTGCGGTACTGAAGTGGGATCGAGGTGTGAAGCTCATGGAGCCCAAAGCTCGGGGAAAAACACCGAAAGGGGGGAGGGGGGCGTTAAGGTGGGGGGGGGACACTAAAAGGACCATCCAACCTAAGTTTGAAAACTGGGTCCAGTAGGAGACCCATGGCGACCAGACCGCATCATGAAGGTCCAGCTTGTTGTGTAGGCAAGAGGTAAGCTTCTCTATGCGCTGGACTTCGCAAATTCTTGTATGTAGGTCATGGATGGAGGGGGGGAGAGTCTGCTTCCAAAAGGGCCGAAAACTAGGACACTTAGCCGGCCGTTAGGATGTGTAGGAGCAGCTTAGCTTCCAATTTTGAGAAACCTCCTGGTGGAAGGTTCAGGAGAAATGTGATGGATCTATCGGACTCTGCGGCCGAATGTCCCTCCAAAAACCCCACCAACCCGAGACCAAAATTGTTGTATTTGGGACAGTCCAGAATAATATGAGTCAGCGACCCTGGCCCGGGCACCGCATCTCCAGCAAGCTCCCAAAATCATAGGATTAAATCTTATGGAGCAACTCGGGGTATGGTACCAATGCATTAGAAAATTTAAATTGGTTCTCTTTGTAGGTTATACAAGCGGATGAGGCACCTGCCCTATGCCAGATAACCTGCCAGACATGGTAAGGGAGCTTACGTCCCAAAACCGCTTCCCATTTGTGCATGTAAGGAAAATAAGGCTCAGCGTCTGGGGCGAAAAATCATTCAGAATAGCATATATCTGCGAGATCAGGCCCCTGGACATGTGCCCCCACTTTCACAACCTTTCAAAGGGAGTGGGAGTCGAGAGTGGGGATCCGCCAGTGAGAAACCTGATTAGGGGTTTTAATTTTGGGGGTATGAGAACTGGGCCCTAAGAGGGAGACTGGAATTTGTCTGCTAGGTCCCGAATGGGATGAGTTCCCTGGTACGGAAGTGTGGGATGTCTGCAAACCGGAACAAGTTTTGTGTTGCCAGGGAGCTACAAAAGCGCTAGATGTGCTAGCAGGCAGGGAGGGGGGTATAAAGAAAGGAGGACATCGGGGAGGCCTTGGAAGCCAAGGGGAATCTAGCCCGACAGCACCGCCCCGATGGATCAGTGAACTCTATTGGACCGGGGAAGGTTTGGGGCCGCTTTTAAAAACAAAAAGCGCCGAAGATACGATTGTTTTCCTAAGCGTGTAGACAAGCCTAAGGGGCTTTTGGGAGTTAAAAAACCATTGTAAAGGACGTAACCTTTTTACATTGTTTAAATAGAAAACCGTTTTCCCCGTGCCATGTTCTTGTTTTAAACTTCCTGCCCCAAGAGGAGTAGTAAAACCGCCATTTTGTGCCCCCTTTACAAGTTTTTGGCTGTATAAATGATGCACCCCTAGGGGGTTGAAGCCCCCTAGGGGACTAAAAAGTTTAAAAAAAATACAAAAAATGCTTTAAATGTAAAAAAATATTAAAAGTTCAACCCCCCCCTTTGCCATTTTAGAAATGAAAAAATAAAAAAAAAAATTTCCCCCCATATTTGTTTCGTGGTTGAAAGGGTTGATCTATAAATATTACATCTTTTTATCGCTACGCTGAACACGTTGAAAAAAAAAAATTCCAAACCCAAAATTGTTTTTTTTGGGGGTCATTTGACACCCCCAAAAAATGTAAATAAATGTAATTAAAAAAAGTTACATTTGTTCCAAAATGGTAGCAATAAAAAGTGCACTTCAGCCGAAAAAATGCAAACTCATTAAGTCTGAGGTGTTAGTACAAAAAAGTTAGGGGCACGAAAATGGCACCGCCACACAAATGTCAAAAATAGAAAATGTTAGGAATTTTTTTAGGTTACCAAAACATAACAGAAACCCTACATGTTTGGTATTACCAGATTCGTATCAACCTGCAGAATACAGATAACGCATCATTTATACCGAAGATTGAACGGCGTAAAAGCAAAACATCTGCAAACAAGGTGCAAGTATGTTTTTCTTTCACATTTGCCCCACTTAGAATTTATTGGCTGTTTCCCAGTATATTCTATGGTACAGTGAATGGCACCATTTGAAAGTACATCATGTCCCGCAAAATAAAAGCCCTCATATGTCTATGTAGGTGGAAAAATAATAAATTTATGGCTCTGGGAAGGCGAGGAGGGAAAAATGAACCTATAAAAAAAAAAAAAAAAAAAATAGGCCTTGATATTAAGGGGTTAAACAGAATCCGACCTGCATTTTCCATATGCAATATGGCTGTACCCTAAGGGCGACATGTATGATCGGGCTTTTCGCCCGTTTTCTGGCGTGTACTGCGCCTCCCGGCCCGAATCTCCCTGTCGGACGCAGGGATGCGGTGTTAGGCGCAGCGTTCGCCACTTTCAGCTGCGCCCCGCATGAAGGGGCGGGCAATGGGCGCGGTGTAGGCGTTCCGGGGCAGGACGCGGCGTGCTCGAAAACCCCGAGGCATGTACGATGGCGGCTCGCCAAAGGGCGGCGCAATGCAGCGCTCGGCAGCTCCGACAAGCAGACCTAGTTTATTTTGGTCTAAATGCTCCGGCGGCGGCGAAGTGAAGCAAGATCGGAACATGCGAGGAAGCAGATAGAAGATCGCGACAGAAATCTCGGCGCCCCGCTCCGTGCAGCAGGAGTATGATTCCGAAAAAATCGCCTTTATAAAGGCGGAAAACATTGTCAGAAAAGAGCTCAACCTCAAGAATAAAAATAAAAAAAAAAAAACTCACTTTCCAAAAATCTAGAACGGCGCAATATCAAGAATTCAGATATTGGAAATTGCCGGGAAATACAGTAATTCAAATTCTGAAAGCTATTCTCATTGGTCGGCAGAAACTCGCCAATCAGAATAGGAGCGACAGTGAACCATTAAAACCTATGGAGAACGATTGACCAATAAAATCATTTTTATTAAGTGTAAAATATCCTCTGAAAAAGAGCTGAAACCTTCTATAAACATACATTAATAAAATCCCGAACAACGCATTTGTCGCCGAGACCGGCGCTACATCAGGAATTGGGATATAGAGAATTGCTGGGAAATACAGTAATTCAAATTCTTTAAGCTCTTCTCATTGGTCGGCATAAACCAGCCAATCAGAATAGGAGCGACAGAGACCCATTAAAACCTATGGTGAACTATTGACCAATCAAATCAAAGGCGGGACAGTTCAAAATACAGTAAAAATGCAGAATAGAGCTGATTGGCTGAGCTAGCGGTGGCTTGGCTATCCCAGCCAATCAGAGCGCGAGCTACTTCTCCCATTGTAGTCTATGGAGAGATCGGCGCCATGCAATCTCGGCGCTCGGCGCCGTGCGGCATGGAGTATGAATAAAAAACTCATTTTTATTAAGTGTAAAACATCAGATAAAGGGCTGAAACCTTCTTTAAAAATAAAGCAGTTAAAAACCCGAACAACGCGTTTGTCGCCGAGACCGGCGCTACATAGGGAATTGCAATAGAGAGAATTGCCGGGAAATACAGTAATATAAATTGTTTAAGCGCTTCTCATTGGTCGGCAGAAGCCAGCCAATCAGAAAAGGAGCGACAAAGACCCATTAAAACCTATGGAGAAGTTTTGACCAATCAGAATAGGAGCGACAGTGTCCCATTATAACCTATGGAGAAATATAGACCAATCAAAATCAAAAGCGGGACAGTTCAAAATACAGTAAAAATGCAGAATAGAGCTGATTGGCTGAGCTAGCGGTGGCTTGGCTATCCCAGCCAATCAGAGCGTGAGCTACTTCTCCCATTGTAGTCTATGGAGAGATCGGCGCACTGAAATCTCGGCGCTCGGCGCCGTGCGGCATGAAGTATTAATAAAAACATTTTTATTAAGTGTAAAACATTATCAGATAAAGAGCTGAAACCTTCTCTAAAAATAAATCGCTTAAATCCCTAACAACGCGTTTGTCGCGGAGACCGGCGCTACATAGGGAATTGCAATAGAGAGAATCGCCGGGAAATACAGTAATTCAAATTGTTTAAGCTATTCTCATTGGTCGGCATAAACCAGCCAATCAGAATAGGAGCGACAGTGGCCCATTATATCCTATAGAGGATTATTGACCAATCATATTCAAAGGCGGGACAGTTCAAAATACAGTAAAAAGGCAGAAACGAGCTGATTGGTTGAAGCGGCGGGGTCTCGTCCAGCTTAGCCAATCAGAGCGCGAGCTACTTTCTCATAGAGTTCTATGGGGAAAAGAAATTCAGCGAGCTCTGTGATTGGCTAAGTTAAAAGAGGGCGTTATTTGGACCAATGGGAGAGCGAGCGACGCTCCTACGGGTTTCTAATGCAATCTGAAATAAAACTGTACATGGCCGAAATCAAATGATAAGACTACAGAAGTTGTCAAATGTGTATATAAAATGAATAATAAATATGGGGGTAACGAAAAAAAAAATATTACATCAATAAAATCAGGTTTATTTCTTTTTTTCGTTATCCAAGGATCAATAGTATGGGTGCAACGAAATAAAGAAATAAACATGATTTTATTGATGTAATTTTTTTTTTCGTTACCCCCATATTATTATTCATTTTATATACACATCGGGACAACTTCGATTTTAATTCACTGTCGCTCCTATTCTGATTGGCCGGTTTCTGCCGACCATTGAGAATAGCTTTCAGAATTTGAATTACTGTATTTCCCGGCATTTTCCAATATCCTAATTCTTGAATTAGGATATTTGGAAAGTGATTGGTTTTATGTATTTTTTATTTTTGAGGTTTGAGCTCTTTTCTGACAATGTTTTACGCCTTTATAAAGGCGATTTTTGATTCATACTCCGCACCGACATGTGGAATGATTTCTCGCTGTTTTCCAGCCTGTCTCACATCGGAACAGATTTTCGGCGCAGTCCCGCACAGCGCCCCACACACTGGCGAGGCGCCGGGACCTTTTCCCCGCATGTATGAGCGCACCTTCTCGGACGGCGAATCTTTGGAGCAGCGCCGCTCTGCGCCTAAGTCCCGCACTGCGCCCCACACACTGGCGCGGCGCGGCTGACTTTTCCCCGCATGTATGACCGCACTACCTCCGGCGGCGAATCTCAGGCGCAGCCCCGCACTGCGCCAAAGTCCCGCACTGCGCCTAACACACTGGCGCCCCGACGTGGCGAGCTTCATACATGTCGCCCTAAATGTCCAGGGTTCCCACCTAGCCACATGAGCTATATCTGGTAACTACTTCAGGTCTCCTTGAGGTGAGTAGTTTCCTGCAGAGAAGTACAGGACTGTATTACATGAACCCTTTTCTGTTATCAATGAACTAATAAACCTGAGGACACTGTAAGGTTAGGACCAGTTTTTGTCACTGTTTTGTCCAAAAAAGCAGTTGCTTCTCGTTTTTTAGTCGTCAGCCCATACAATTGATTGTATGGGAAACCGATGGCAACATTCAAGACACCGGCGTATTATACAGCATGTTGTATAACACGCTGGCGCCAGAAAATTAGAAGAGAAAAAACTACCTGTGTAGAGTGCTGGTTATCTTTTCTCTTAAATTCTATGGGTATGCAAACAATGGGATTTTCAGTGGTTTTAGAACCCTAGAACCGCCAATAATACGCTAATTTTGTATGCTGTGTGGACATAGCCTAACAAATATACCACTGTAGCTTCGTATGGACACAGGCTTTTAAAATGACATTTACCAGACTAGGACAAAGCTGATGACTGACCTGGCAGACCAATAGTGTGAGCAAACATTGTGCAAGATAAGAGCCAGACAGCACATGAGAGTCCGGGACCTACGCAGATGCCCTGTCACTCTGTACGGGGCTGTTCATACTGATCAGATTCCTCGCTGTCATGTGGTCGCAATAAAATCAAAGAAATGCTGCTATGCGTGCGCCCTCAGTGTTTCTCTATGAGGGCAATAGTCGTAGAAAACTACAACATGCCTGGGATTCCTGCAACCCTTACGGTATGTTCACACGGCTTATTTTGGGGTGCATTTCACCACGTATTGCGCTTAATACGTGGGGAAATGCGCACCGCAATTACAGTAATCCATAACTCTCCTAGAGAACTATGAATTACACCTCGTCCCCCTGCGTGTACAATACGATTGCATTGTACACGCGGGGGGATAAGTGACATGTCAATTATTCACAGCAATTACGCACCGTGAGTAATGTATGTCTATGGGACTGGTGGCTGGCCGGCACCCCGTGCCTCGGGGGTACGCGCTGATCAGTGCGAGCTTCCAAAACACACAGTGTATTGCGGCGTGTACTGTACGTGCCACAATACACCGTGTGAACATACCATTACATGCCTCACCTTCTCCCTCCAAGGGGATTGTGGCGGTGCGACCTTAGGAGATCGCATTTCTCCGCCACTAGATGTTCTGCAGCAGCTGAGTTCCAAGGGTTACCAAATTGCTGGCTGTCAGTGAGGAAGGCCAGCAGTCTGGGAAGGGTAACCAGGAGTTAATTACTCAGGTGGTAATTAAGAGAGTTGCTCAGCTGCTGGTCCAACTCAGAGGCCTGTGAAATAGCCCAGTCTTCAGTGTACCAAGTGGAGTGTGGCTCACAGTCAGTGTGCAGGCCTTGCCTAGGAGAGGATCCTGGGTGCTTTCTCCCCAGGCTTGAGAGAAGCCAGACCCAAGGACTAGATTGTACAGTGTGAGTACATGTTTGTGGGGCTGGGTATTAGACCCAGACCACTGCTAGAGAGGGACTCTCTGTACGTTAGTTAGTGGCTGGACGGCCTAGGATTTATTTTGTTTGCTGTACATGTTTTGCTGTGTTGAAGAATAAAGCTGGCGGAGGCCAGACTTCAAGAGAAACCTGTGTCGACTTGCTGTTCTGTTTACCAAATCGGCGATCCCAGAGCAAGAGTGTCCCCCAGGCTGGGCCAAGATGGCGGCCGAACTCATGTGAACTCTTACAGGATGTTCACACAGCATTTCTTAGATGTCCCCAAAAGGGGACCCAGACACGCATCTAACAATGTGCAGTGTGATTTTACTTTGCTTTCAATGTCACGTGTTTACATGCGTCTTTCGGTGCATTTCTGCTGCACAAAAAACGCATCGAAATGCACCATGCTTTTGGTACGTTGTTGGATACATTTAACACCGCGCTTTTGAATATGGTGTTTGGATCAACAACTTACTCAGAAATGGCGTGTGAGCATACTCTCACGCTATATTCACACATACATTTTTGGGCCGTTTTTCAGCGCAATTTTACACGCTGGAAAAACGGCACAAAATCAGCCTCAGACAAGTTATAAATCATTTCTCATTGAATACAATGTGAAATATGGCTTGTCATTCACACAAGGCGTATTTCACAAGTGTAATTGTGAGACTTTTTTGGATTCAATAATGAATATAAAAATAAGTGATATTAATTCTTGAGGTGTTTTCTGCTTGTAAAATCCCCATAGTCACCAGTGGGGATAGGATTTAAAAAAAAAAAAAAAAAAAAGCTTCAAAATGCACCTTTAATCAGGCATTTTTTATGGTGATTTTTAAGTGTAAATTTACACTGGAAAAGAACCAGTGTGAACATACCCTTAAAGAGACATAAAGTTTATGGGCCGAGGCTGATATGGTCGCCATCAGAGTTCTTAGACGGGCTGTCACCGAGCTTTCTCGGTGTCCCTAAGAGCTTTGTGATATATAGGTTTATAGTGGATTAAACCCTAAAAGAGAAAGTAAGAGTACTGTTTTAACCCAGCCCTCATACAGTGACAGTATGCTTTGTACTCGTGCTAATACAGGGAAAGCTGTCAATCACCGCGTGAGGTAAGTGGTCACTATCTCTTCCATGTCCCTCACCGGAGAATGGCCGGGATCCAATCAGATTGCAAAGAGAAATGCTTGACCGCTAATGGAAAAGCTAGTATAAAAAAACAAACCTATTAAGGCTTTGTTCACCCGACATAATTGCGGGTCGTACAGTACGCTCCGCAATTATGCCGGGTCTTTGGGAGCCCGCAACATAGGGGGGGCGGCAGCCCACCGGCCCCATAGACTGTTATTACTCGCGGCCCCTTTTTTGCTGCAAGTAATTGACATGTCACTTATCTCCCTGGGCGTACAATATGATCGCATTGTACGAGACGGGAGAGGAGGCGTAACCCCTAGTTCTTAGAGAACTATGGTTTGCTGTAATTTCGGCGCGCATCTCGATCATATTAGAGCGCAAATACGACGCAAAATGCGCGCCGAAATGTGCCCGTGTGAACATAGCTTAACAATGCACAGTGTGATTTACATTGCTTTCAATGTAAAACAGGCATTGCGTTCAGACGAGTGATCGTTGATGTGTGTTTTACATTCGCCTTTCGGATCCGCTCTAAGGCTATGTTCACACGGCTTATTTGCAGGGCGCAATTACGCCGTGTGGACGGGGGCGGGGCCCATAGACATTCATTACCAGCGGTGTGTATTTTGCGCAGCGCTTTTCAATACGTTTTTTGGATCGAAAGACGTATTTAGAAACTCCATGTGAATAAACCCTTAGTGCAGTGTTTCTCAACTCCAGTCCTCAAGACCCACCAACAGGTCAAGTTTTCAGGATTTCCTCAGTATTGCACAGGTGATATAATTGTCAGTGCTTTCTGTGGGAGATCCTGAAAACCTGACCTGTTGGTGGGTCTTGAGGACTGGAGTTGAGAAACACTGCCTTATTGCTTACTGCATTTCACCATACGCCAAAACGTGTACGTTATAATGTATATGATAAACATATGTCAAACATGCACTGAGCAAACACTTTACATCCATTTTTTTTTTCTTACTAGCTCTTCAATTGGCCGTCATGTGTTTTTTCCTTGCAATTTGATTGGGTGGGTTGCATATATTTGACATATACAAACTAATACGTTTACTACATACACTAAGAGATGTTTTCCATTGACAAACACTTTAAAAAAAATATTTACTATAATGTGTCCATTTTTGTTCAACTTGAACAAGCACAGCTCCCTGCGTCCTCCCATCTGATACTATGATGGGAAATATAATAACGGACACAATGTCACTGTGTTTCGCATGTGTCTAACTATATGAGGACATGAGCGCGATCACGCATACGGTTTTTATTATGTCACAATAACGTAGTGTGCACTGAGGCCAAGACTTTAACCTCTCAGTCCAATCCGTAATCCCTCACAGCAGGTCCACCTGGTCTGACAAGTTAATCAGAGTCTCTGCCTGTAGTTACAGAGTTTGCAGCACAATAGTAACGCAGCACCTGTGTCTCTTCACAGCCTCCCGGGGAGAGGACGACCATTGTCCCAACTGCAGCAACCACAACTCTCTGCAACGTGTTGAATACAAACAGAGTTACCATGGCAGCCAAGAGCGAAGCAGGAGGCATCTAAGCCCATAGACTTAGTCCTTGCTCTCTCCAGTCCCTGCACACATGAACTGAACAAATCTCTGCAACCTAACTACAGACATGGACGAACAGGCGGCCCCCGCCGCAGACAGGAGGCTGCAGTTCATAGAAGAATACGTACTGAAGACCCTGAAGCTGAAACCGGACCGCTGGCAGAAATGCGTCTCCACCGAGGAGTACAAGGTGATGCTCCTGAACTTCCTGGACAAGGCGGAACAGATGGTGCTGGTGGTGGCCATCAACCCGGCCGGGCTGCTGGTGCCCATGTTCGAGTTCCCCAACTCCATGAAGAATAAAGCAGTGTATTTCCTGAAGAAAACCTGTGCCTTCCTCAGCCCGGATTCCATGCAGAGCAGTCTGATCTACGGGGATCTGTCCTACGCGCCCCTCGATCACTTCTCTGCGTTGGTGGAAGAGGTAAGTGCTTATTATTGGTAGATATTGTCGATGGAAACATATTAGGACCTATTGAACTGCAAAACATTCTTAGTGGTCTATAGTGAAAAATCTGAAACTTTGTAATACTGTATACTGACAATGTAACCCTCCTCACCGCCACCCCTGAACCTCCATGTTATAAATGTGACTGTTGTGACAGCCTGTTAGGGGACCATCAGGCTTTGCTCAGTGTAGGTCTGTGAAAACTGCGGCACCGAACACAATAAATCGCTGCTAAGTGCATTGAAGTTTAGTCTGAACTGATGTGGCCACATAGGGGTTATGTGATAGAGCGTCACTGTCATGCAAGGCAATTTCGCTATAAACTTTGGGCCACATGTATGAACACTGTCTTGAGCTAAGACTTTCCTTGTTGCCCATAGCAACCACAGTTCCCCTTTCATTTTATATAGTGCTCTAAAAAAAATAAGGGGAACGCTGATTGGTTGCTATGGGCAACAAAGAGAGTCTTAGGCTATGTTCACACGGCAGTAATTGCGGGACGTATTTCGCCCCGCAATTCCGCCGTGTGTACTGGGGCGGGGCAGGGGGGCCGGCAGCCCGCCAGCTCCATAGACATTAATTTTTCTCGGCGCGTACACGGCGTGAATAATTGACCTGTCGCTTCTCTCCCCGCTTGGCGTATTGTCGAAGCAGGGAGAGGAGATGTAATCCATAGTTCTCTATAAGAAATGTGGATTACTGTAATGACTGGGACGTATCTTGCCCCGTATTTAGCGCATTACGGGACGAAATACGTCCCAGTTTTAGCCGTGTGAACATAGCCTTAGACCTATACAGTTTTCATACATGTGGCCCTTTGTGTTAAAGTTCTGCACCAATATTAATATCCCTGCTTCCTTTCAGTGAATGGACATGTACACATCTTGAGGCTGGTATCCAGTCCTGCTGGTATACTAAGCCATGCATAAGTGTCTGTCAAGAAGGAAAGGGTATTTGGGGTGAATTCACATGTGGCAGATTTGTTGCAGAAATTTCTAATATTAAAAAAAGTCCCATTTTTATAGATGAGTTTTTTTTTTTTTGACGTGTAGATTTTTAAGCACCCCATTTAGATAATTGAAAGCGTGGTCAAAAATTCTGTGACAAATCTGCCGCATGCGAATATACCCTTTCCCTCTAAATGTAATGGGTGTTTTTTTTCTCACTGCAGCAAGCATAGATATTGCAACGTGAAAAGAATGTGCCACTGATGCAGACTTTGCCGGACACTGAGGTTGTGTTTCTAAGGATAAATCCGCCATGTAATAAGTGATAGAGAGCGGAGAGACACACTCCGATTCCTACCATGTACTTCATTTTCTGCTTGATGTGGATTTTACATTAGGACACTGATCAGCCCTATTCAGTTGGTTATCGACGCCCTGCATCTTTCACTTTTTCTGTGCTGAATACACCACGAAATGGGGCAGGCACGCAATATGGATTTGGAATTCTCATTGTGAACTGTGGCACATATTCCAGTTGAAACCAATGAGATGCTTTAGGGTATGTTCACTCGGCGTGCTGGGTCCGTGTAACATACGCTTTTACATACGTTTTTGGATCCGTCTGTAGGACGCCTAAACGGGCCCAAACACGCATCTAATAATGAGCAATGTGATTTACACATCGGTGTTCAGACAAGTGATCTCTGATAGGTGTCTCACTGTGTCTTTCAGATCCGTGCCAAGAATTCCTGGTCTGAAAGACGCAGCAGGAGCCCTATAATAAACTATAGGGTGTGATCCTGCTGCGTCCAAACATGAAGCTGCGTACTGGATACGTGTTGGATCCGTTTAGAATCCAATCAACGCTACGTTTTATGATGCGTTTTTCGGATCCAACGCGGATCCAAAATCGGATCTAAAAACGCTGTGTGAATGGCCCCTTAGGGTGATTTCTTTTTATGCATGACGTGTATTTTGCGCATAGAAAAACGCAGGAAAGAAAATATGGAACGAGAAGCTGTGGATTTGCACAGGTAAAATGTCCAGCAGATTTTACAAGACGTTTCCACGCCTGGTGGTGTCCTGTGGATTTTCAGATCAGATCTGAAAAGGCTTTAGTGACGCAACCACATCTGTTCCTTTTTGCCTCCCCACGTTTCAACGGTCATGACTCTTTTTATATTTTCAATGACGCAGTTGTCTGAGAACTTGGCTTATGCAGGAGAAGTTGTATTTTTTGGTGGTGTAGTTTGAGTTTACATATAAATTAATACGTCATTTTATAAACATAAAAACATTTTACAGAGTTCACATAAGACAAAAAAAAGCTTTTTTCAGCATTTTGTTTTTTGAAATTTAATTTTACACATTCACATTTCACACTCCTTAACCTGTTAGATTCATTCTATGGGTTGTTACGGTCTTGTGGATACCTAAGATGTGTAGTTTCTTTATGTGCAATGTATGTACAATGATTTTATATAAATATTTATTTCTACTTGTTTTTTTAGTTTTTTTTTTTTTATCCCATTAAGGTACAGTATAACTATTGTAAATGTGTTTTTTTTTTTTTTTTTTTTTTAACTCTTGTATGCTAATATATTACACTGTGTTAGTATGACCCAGGCCATTGTTAGGGTAACACACAGTGTGCCCTGACAGTAGGCTTACTATCCAGACAGTCCTGGGGCTACTCTAGGTACCCAGGTCCAAATGCACAGATATTCCCCAGTCTTCATTGGGCACTGGGAATCCCAGCAACCCATTGCACCAGAGGAATCCTCTTTGATTATGCCGCGGCCCGTGAAAGGGTTAAACGGCAGGGATCGAAGGTATTCACAGACTGCTCTAGGAACAGAGGTGTTAACTAAAGTTCAGTTCTTAGTGCAAAACCACAAAACCCCTCTAGGCAGTGACATCTTTTGATGTCACTGCTCACAGAGAACATAACCTGCTCGCCATCTAAAGACAGTTGCCAGTTGTTAAATGGTTAATGTAGAAGAACAACCAAGAAAAAGTGGCAAAATTATAACAATACATACATTTTACTAATAGATTATTAAAAACACAATAAAGGTAAAAATCTAAAAATTCTGATGGCAAAATCACCCAGGAAAAGGCGAACAAAGGATACAGCCGTATCAATAAAAACATATAATATCTAGTTGGACACTACACACATCTGTTGCATGATGTTTTTATACTTCGGCCTGTAACAATGGCACAGGGGCGTCCTCTTCATGTAAAGGAAACAAGGTTTCACAATGAGGATTCTTTACTGTAAGAGCAGTGAGACTACGGACCTTGTTGGTGATGGGGGAGTCATTGACCAAGTTCAAAAGGGTTTAGATGCCTTTCATGAATAATATTACAGGTGATGGGGAGTGGATTCTGGAGATGGGACGTTGATCCAGGGATTCATTCTGGTGCTGTATTTGGAGTCGGGACGGATTTTCTCCTGGGACAATTGGCATCAGCCTCACGGGGGTTTGTCTTCCTCTGAATCAACACTGTAGGGTTATAGGTTGGACTCAATGAACCTTTGTCTTTCTCCAACCTAGTCTCCTGTGTTATTACATAGAGCAGAATGTGCTCTGCTAAAAGGCTCAGCTTTGTGCCATTCAGGATCTGTGGAGAGCTGGGTGCCCATCCTCCTCCTCATGGGCAGTGTCTTGTCAGCCTTTAGAGGTTGTCACTTCTCCAGTGACAGATGTGTCTTGCTCAGATAGCTATATTTACTATTTTGCCATAGGCAAACTTAAACTCTATCAGTTCTCTATCTATTAAACACTAAAACGTAACTTTTATTATATCTAACTCTTAACCTCTATACACACTATTTAAAAACCTGATCTCTATCCTCATCATTTAACCCTTTTTGCTTCTGAAAGAGGGAATGTGTTTTAACGTTTTAGTGTTTAATAGATAGAGAACTGATAGAGTTTAAGTTTGCCTATGGCAAAATAGTAAATATGGTGATCAAAAGTCACTCTTAGTTCTCTTGCGAGATTCCCAATTTTTTGGTGATTATTTGCTCAGATGGCAGCTCCCACAGACCCGGGGTACGAGATCATAGCGTTCTGTGTGGTGGCTCCGCAGCGAGGGGGGCGGAGGGTCAGTGCCTTTTAAGCTTCACTGAGTGCCCGGCATTCTGTGGTTTGGGCAGTGGGAATAGTCGGCATCATCACTATGTTCTTCTGGGACACATTTTGTGGATTGATCAGTATTTTGTAATATATAAAATATATATTCATGTATTAAAACAATTTCTGAGGGCTCAGTGACGCTGTACCTTATTACTTGTAGTAACCTCACCTGTTAGTACACATAGTCGCTTTTGGCTGTAGTATCTTTGAAGAAGCAGAGAGGGGGTGACCCCTGTCGGCCCATCTGGGCCCTATAATTGGTGAGGGGTTACCATGGCAGCCGGGGCCTCTGCCAGGGATATGGTTGAATAGATCGTCTTCAGCGATAAGACAGAAGTTCACACACTACTGTGAATTGGCACAGCAAGAATGATGCTCACAACCAAGGTAAAAATGTGCGCCATTTTTAAATGCTGTTTTTGACATAATTCCCAACTACAAGGGTTGTGGCACAAGTGACATTTGGACCAGTTCACAGGATAGGAGATCAGTGTCTGATCACTGGGACCCCACTGTTTGCTAAAACAGGGTCCACAACGCTCCCTCCTCCCTCACTTTAAATGGAGCAGCGGTTGAACATGCGCATTGCTGCTTCATTCACAGTCTATGGGAGCAACAGAGGCAGCTGTGTACAGTGCTTCGGTGTTCCCATAGCTGCCATGGGTGGAGCAGCAGGGTGCTTGTTCCACAAACATGAGAGTGTATGGGGAGTCGGTGACCCCGTTTTAGTGGTCAGTGGGAGTCCAAACAGTGGGTCCTCCAGTGATCAGACATTCATCACCTATTCTCACAATATAATTCGTAGTTCAACTTTATACAGACGGCTAAAATCTGCATGCGGAAATGTGCATGGTTTACTGCCAGTTGGCGTGGTTTTGCGTTTCGCACAAAAGGCAGGGATGACGGGTAGGCGAAGGTACGTGACCAATTAGGGAGCCACTTCATCCCAAGCAGAAAAGGGGGCACTGGGAGGTATGGAGTGGGCAGAATTTTCCAATGGAGGGTGCTATATGCCTTATTTTGCTAAGGCACCAGAATACCTTGTCCCTGTCCCGTTAGCACCGGTTAAACTCTGTGAGATCCAGGCACAGGTGGCACCGGCAGTGTCTTGTACAGTGTGGCTGGAAAGTGTCGCATTGCGTCACACACACTTATTATGTGCGTTAGAGGAGGTAGATGAGCCGGGGATGAGCCCAGTGTGCACAATAAAACTGCAACAGAATTGTGGCACACCAGGGTAAGTCAAATAATTGATCTAAAAAAGCGAATCAAGTCTGAAGCCGCAACAAAATGATCAAACCGCACGAGCCGCTGTGATAAATCTGGAGCATTTTTAGACCGCAATAGTGAATGTGCCCCATGTACGTGTAAGTCCTCTAGTAGGACAGGAAAAAAACAAAAAATTCTCTGAAGCCCCCTCACTGTGGGGTTTTATTTTCCACCCCCCCTCCCAAATTTCAATGGGAAAATATAAAATGGCAGGAATTGAGCAAGTGTAGTGAATAGGGCTGCCAGCTCTGCGCTCCTTCATCCTGAGGATCGGTGCAGGCTGCAGAGGTTGGACCCTCAATGATCATACAAGGATGAGCAGCCATTACTTTATAGGATGGAAATAACCCTTGCACATCCGATAGGACGGATAGGGGGCGCTACACCAGCTCTGCACCCATTCATTCTTAGGGATGTTGGCGGTCCAATAGCTGATATTTTCTGTACAGCTGGACTGTGGGTATATATCATCACTCCATACACCCAATACTGTGTACCATGCGTCCTGTGCCTGCTCTGCCTGACGATGCTGTTCTCCTACTTATCATATCATCAGACCAAAGCCAGGCTAATTTCTGAGCACTTCATTGGGATTGGGACAATACTTGCACCATGGGGCCCTCAGTATGTCCCATGTACAGCACTTCACTAGTCAAGCACAGTGGATTGTTTTCTGATCATTTTCTCTTTCCTCAGGTGGTTGATGCAGATTGTATACCTAGCAAAAAACAGTTCTTTAGGACAGCGAAGAGGTTGCAGTAAAATCAATGCTTCAATTTATTAGTACCCATGGGTACAATTTAAAAAGTGTATATAATGAGGCAAGTTGCGTAGACACTACATACACTGACGCGTTTCAGGCACTACGTGCCCTTAATCATGGCATTGTATACCTCTCGGGGTCTGCAGAAAGCTAAGTGATCTAGATGTGCACTATATTGTTCCCTATTATTGGTTGGCAGCCATTAGGAGAAGAACACTTCTGTTATCGTCCATGGTTGATATTGTGCCCCCTGCTCTTTTCTAGTGGTTGATCCAGATCACTGATTATACGACCTGCTCCCCGCTCCTGTGTGGACATGAGCCAGGCTCCAAAAATGAATAATGCAGCTTATTCCTCCTGTTACTGCCTGATTATAAGCACCCCCCCCCCCCCCTCCCCATCCGCCGCCTTATACCGGACCTCGCATCCCATTAGAGGATTACATGAGACCGCCAACAATGCTTCATATCATAATAGGGCGTCTCCAGTTACCCGCCGCCACCACTCCCGGTGGATTATTATGCTCCTTGCAGGGTTATAGTCACGTCAGAGCAGACAGAAGCGGCATTTATGTGTTACCTGCCGGCCCAGGAGGTGAACAGGGTCGCTGGGTTAGGACACAGCCGCTTGTGTATTGAATGACATGAAGTACACTGTGCCAGGGATGAATGCTTTGTTTTTTTGTTTTTTTTTGGGTGGTCGGTGTAAGATTACGGCCACTCCTGTCTTTAGTTTTTAATCTGACCTTTAGTTCCCTGCAATGCAGATCAGGAAACTATAACTCTGTTCATCCAAATCTTTAGGGTTCACAAATAGAATCCCAATATAGTAGTAAAGACTGAGAGTGGTAGTTAATGGAGGCTGGGGATGTATACGAAAGAGGTATATGATGGGGACTGAGGATGTATCTGACAGTGGTGTATGGGGATGTAACGGATGGTGGTATATGCTGGGGGGGGGGGCATGTGTCTGACAGTGGTACAGTTGAAATCAGAAGTTTCCATCCCCTCTATATAAAGCCGCATCTGCAGGTTTTTCTCACTATCTGACATGAAATCAGAATAAACCTTCTCCGTTTTAGGTCAATTAGGAACCAAAATTATTTCTATTTTCCAAATGCAGAATAGTGAGAATTTAAGGCATTTTTTTATTTTCTGCAAAGTCAGAAGTTTCCATACACTAGGATTACGCCGCCTTTAAACAATTTGCAACGGCCATATGATGTCATGTCTTCGAAAGCTTCTGATAGGTTTATTGGCAACATCTGAGTTAATTAGAAACACAGCTGTGGATGTATGATAAAAAAACACCAGAAACACATTGCTTCTGTGTGTAACATCATGGGAAAGTCTAAAGAGATCAGCAAAGATATTAGGAAGAGTATTGTAGACATGCACAAGTCTGGATCATCTTTGGGTTCAATTTCCAGATCATGTTTAGTAGCAAGCCAGCCAGCGTTAATAAAAATTCTTTACAACTTTATTTTAAATCTTCTTCAAACCTCTGAGTGCATCAAAACATTCAGCGTTGTAGTGATATAAAAGGGAACACTTAGATTAGTCATTGCGGCAACCAGCCATTCAAGTCCAATACCAAGCATGGGTTAGCGAGAAGACGACTGGCTTGCTATTATACATGGTCTGATTTGAATAGGGCTTGAAGACCCTATTGTTACGCCGGTCTTGGGAAACTTGGCAGTGTTATGTGGCTGTTTCTATTTGAAAGTTCAATTTCCAGATACCTGAAGGAGCCTCGTTCATCTGCACAAACAATTATACACAAGTACAAGCAAGATGGGAATGTCCGGCCATCATACCGCTCAGGAAGGAGATGGAGTCTGTGTCTCAGAGATGAACATGCTTTGGTCCGACATATGCATATCAACCCAAGAACAAAAGCAAAAGACCTTGTGACGATGCTGGCGGAAGCTGGTAAGATTGTGTCATTATCCACAGTGAAACGAGTCCTGTATCAACATGGGCTGAAAGGCTGCTCTGCCAGGAAGAAGCCATTACTCCAAAAGAAACATAGAAAAGCCAGATTCATGTTTGCAAATGCACAGGAACAAAGACCGACATTTCTGGAGACCTGTCCTGTGGTCTGACGAAACTAAAACTCTGCTCTTCTGTCCCTGAGGAACTTCGTTGGTGGAGCCCGGGATATTTGAAAACGGCTATAATGACCATCGTTACATTTGGAGAAAAAGGGAGAAGCTTGGAAGCCTAAGAACACCATCCCAACTGTGAAACATGGTGGTGGCAGCATCATGTTGTGGGGTTGTTTTGCTGCAGGAGGGACTGGTGCACTTCACAAAATAGATGGCATCATGAGGAAAGAAGATTCTGTGGCAATACTGAAGCAACATGTCAAGACATCAGCCAGGACGTTAAAGCTTGGGTGGTGATGGGTTTTCCAAATGGACAATGACCCGTAGCTACTACCAAACTGGTTACAGAGTGGCTTAAGGAGAACCAAGTCCATGTTCTGGAGCGGCCATCACAAAGCCCTGATCTCAATCCTATTGGAAATGTATGGAGAAAGCTGAAAAGGCCGGTGTGAGCAAGTTGACCTCCAAACATGGCTCAGTTACACCAGTTCTGTCAGGAGGAAGGGGCCAAAATTCCTACCAACTATTGTGAGCATCTTGTGGAAGGATCCAGAACGTGTGACCCAAGTCCTACAGTTTAAGGACAAATCTACCAAATACTAATGAAATGGAGGAAACTTCTGACTTTACAGAAAGTAATAAAAATGCCTTAAAAACTCTCCCTCTCATTATTCTGCATTTGGCAAATAGAAATAATTTTGGTTCCTAATTGACCTAAAACGGGGAAGGTTTATTCTGATTTCATGTCGGAGAGAAAAACCTTCAGGTGGGGCTTTATATAGAGGGGAGGGAGAAACCTGCAGATGGGGCTTTATATAGAGGGGAGAAAAACCTGCAGATGGGGCTTTATATAGAGGGGAGGGAGAAACCTGCAGATGGGGCTTTATATAGAGGGAGAAACCTGCAGATGGGGCTTTATATAGAGGGGAGGGAGAAACCTGCAGATGGGCTTTATATAGAGGGGAGGGAGAAACCTGCAGATGGGCTTTATATAGAGGGAAGGGAGAAACCTGCAGATGGGGCTTTATATAGAGGGAAGGGAGAAACCTGCAGATGGGGCTTTATATAGAGGGGAGGGAGAAACCTGCAGATGGGGCTTATATAGAGGGGAGGGAGAAACCTGCAGATGGGGCTTTATATAGAGGGGAGGGAGAAACCTGCAGATGGAGCTTTATATAGAGGGGAGGGAGAAACCTGCAGATGGGGCTTTATATTGGGGGAATGGAAACCTCTAGTTTCAACTGTATCTGATGCTAGGTGGGAATGTATCTGACAGTGGTGTATGATGGGGGCTCGGGTTGTATCTGACAGTGGTGTATGACTGTAAGGCTATGTTCACACGGCTTATTTCGCAATGGATTTGCAGCCGTATTTACGGCCACAAATCCGTTGCGAAATCGGTTACAAACAAGTAACTGGCCGTTTTACATTGATTTTAATGGGAAATACGTGTAGTCGTTCAGACGACACTTATTTCCGTTCCGGATTGCGGCCGCAATCCGGCCGCAAAAACAATGTGCATGTCAATTATTTCCGGACGGATTCACCAACTATAATGAATGGGGATGGTGAATCCGTCAGGAAACCAGTTCCAAATACCTGCCAGACTTAAGGCATGTTCACACGGCTTAAAATAGGCCGTATTTCGGTCCGTAATTACGCACCGAAGTGCGCCAATTACGGGCCGAAAACGGCCCGTTCATTACGGTAATTCACCTTTCTCATAGAGAACTATGGTTTACGTCTCCTCTCCCCGCCCGGCGAAGCCGCCTGGCGGGGAGATAATTGACATGTGAATTACTTGCGGCGTATACGCCCCGCTGGCAATTCAAGTCTATGGGGCCGGCGAATAGCCGGCCCCCTGCTTAGTCCCCCGCTCCCACCCCCCCCCGGTCACACGGCATAATTGCGGGGCGAAATTACGCCCTGCAAATACACCGTGTGAACATAGCCTTAGTGGCACTTATTTGAAACTGATTTGCACCTGATTTCGGAACGTATTTACGTCCAGAAATCCGTCGTGAATCGGTTCTGAAATCGGCTGTGTGAGCATCGCCTTTATGACTGTGGTGTATGTTGAGAGTGGGGAAAGTAACTATATAACAATACGCAGTGTTATTCAGAGTCTGCGTAAAGCTGGATGATATTTCCTGTGGCCAGTGTTTTTTACCCAGCATACGTGTTAGCTGTCTAAGGTAATACAAGCAGGTCTGAACAGAGTCTTAGAAGGCTTCACACAAGGAATGAAATCGGATTGTATATCGTCAGAGCTATCGGCCTGAGCAGGAGAGGAATTTGTGATGCTGCCGTCTTGGTTCACATAATATTGTTGACGCTGATACAGTGTTACAAAACTTCACCTAATAGGTGATGCTAAGTTTACATACGTTGTAGTAGACTGTTGGGACATCAGACACGTTCTGCTTCTGACTCAATTAGATGCTTGATACCAGACACAAGTTTTACAGACCGTTGGCGTGTAGAGGCTTCCAGGCTCTGGGTGGAAAGACAAATGTCCTTGTTCACTGACAGCAAGCAGATATTTTATAACGCAGCGGAATTTATTTCTTGAAACAACTATACAAGTTTGATTGGCTGGGAGGCGCTTCATTGGCATCTAACCAGGATGTAAATGAAGACACAAATGTTTCTTTACCAATGTGAGGTATAGACGAGGTGTTCGCCCGTGAATCACGATTGGCGTTGTGGCCAACAGCTTGCTGGGTAATGAGTGGAACTGCAGCCAGTTGCTCATTGTGATCGAGCTGCAAGAAGCCACACGCACCTTGTTTGTTCAGTCACTAATTGTTTGCTGCCACTGATTGATATGACTACAAAGCATTGGCGCTCCCTCTGCAGTCTAGGTTAAATCAATGTCAGCTTGGACCTGTCGGGCAGAGAAACACTCAGGATGGCCATAGACCGCAGCTGCCCGCTGCTTCCCCCAGACACCTCAGCCGCCCGCTGCTTCTCCCCCCGTAGACCTCAGCCGCCCGCTGCTTCCTCCAGACACCTCAGCCGCCCGCTGCTTCCTCCCCCCCTCCCCCGTAGACCTCAGCCGCCCGCTGCTTCTCCCCCCCGTAGACCTCAGCCGCCCTTTGCTTCTCCCCCGTAGACCTCAGCCGCCCGCTGCTTCTCCCCCCGTAGACCTCCGCCGCCCGCTTCTTCTCCCCCCGTAGACCTCAGCCGCCCGCTGCTTCTCCCCCCGTAGACCTCAGCCGCCCGCTGCTTCTCCCCCCGTAGACCTCAGCCGCCCGCTGCTTCTCCCCCCCCCCGTATAGACCTCAGCCGCCTGCTGCTTCTCCCCCCCCCGTAACCTCAGCCGCCTGCTGCTTCTCCCCCCCCCCGTAGACCTCAGCCGCCCGCTGCTTCTTCCCCCCCCCGTAGACCTCAGCCGCCCGCTGCTTCCCCCCCGTAGACCTCAGCCGCACCGCTGCTTCTCCCCCCCCCCCCCCGTAGACCTCTAGCCGCCCGCTGCTTCTCCCCCCGTAGACTCAGCCGCCCGCTGCTTCCCCCCCGTAGACCTCAGCCGCCCGCTGCGTCCCCCCCCCCCCCCCGTAGACCTCAGCCGCCCGCTGCTTCTCCCCCCCCCCCGTAGACCTCAGCCGCCCGCTGCTTCTCCCCCGTAGACCTCAGCCGCCCGCTGCTTCCCCCAGACACCTCAGCCGCCCGCTGCTTCCCCCCCCCGGAGACCTCAGCCGCCCGCTGAACCCCCCCCACCCCCTCCCGTAGACCTCAGCCTATGTATGTAACTGGGCTCAGCCAACAGCTGTTCTTCCTGACTCCTATATATGCAGGGCTTCTCCTAGACCAGTCCCTGCCTTTTTCATCACTCTGTTCTCCTCCTCCTATATTTGTCCCTTCCTTCTTCATGACTCTTTGGTCTTCCTCCTCGAGCACCAATCTTCTGTCAGACACAGTTGACAGTCCCTTGCTCCTTTGAAATCTTTCTTCCCTTGGCATCGTGGACCTGGCTCTTTCCTGGACCTACTCTTACATTCAGGGTACCCCACTCTCACTTCACCTTCTTGTCTTGCCCCCACTCTTTGTTTGGTGGTCCTTTTAACCCCTTAAGCCGAACGCCTGAAAAGTAGGTAATGACCAAAACATTTTGTTTAGTTTTGGCCTCCTTGCGTTTAAACAGTTGTAACATTTTTATTTTTTCAATGACGCAGTAGGATGAGGCCTCGTTTTATTCGAGACAAGTTGTAATTTATGGGGGAATAGTTTAAGTTCACTTATAAATAATTGCAGTATTTTTTATTTTTATTTTTTTTACACCATTCACATTTCAAACTTAATAACTGTTAGATTAATTCTACAGGTTATTACGGTCGTGTGGATACCAAATATGTGTAGGTTTTTTTGTGCGTGTAATTTATGTACAATTATTTTTTATGAAATATTTATTTTTATTTTTTTTTACTTTTTATGGTTTTTTTTTTTTTTTTTACTCCCATGAAGGGAGAACTGTTTAACATTTTTTAATTTTTTTTTCTTTTACACTTAGTAATGTATTAGCATATTCATATATGCTACTACATGCTAATCTGTGTCAGTTTGACACAGGCAGTGATTAGGACAGCACACAGTGCGTCCTAATCACTGGCTTCATACACAGACAACTCTGGGGCCACTCTAGGTCCCCAGAGCTGACTGTGCAGCCGTTCCCTGAGCTCTGTCGGGTCACCGGGCGTTGCGATCACCCGACAGAGCAGGGGAACCCTTTGATTGCGCTGCGGTAACGTACTGCCGCAATCAAAGGGTTAAAGCACCGGGTTGCAGAGGTTTCCTCCGCTCCCTGATGCCTGCAGGACATGCTCTGGGATCTGGGGCGTGTAGTACAGCCCCGATCCCAGCGCAATTGCGACGCCGGGCGCAGCAAACCCCGATGTCTGCAACAGCGGCAAAAGACGTCGCTGCAGACGAACGACCTGAAATGCCCGCCGTCAAAAGACGGTGGGCGGTCGTTAAGGTTCAGTTTTGAGGTCTCTTCTCTATGTATACCCTTGGCCTTGGGGAACTCCCAGTATCACATGGCCTTCACCTGAGAACCCATCTCTTTAGGATCTTCCACCCTACATTACTTCTGCTGCCCCTACACCACCATACACACATCTCCATCCCTCACCTTCTGTCTCCTCCCTCTTCCATTGTAGATTGCAAGCTCTCATGGCCTCTGTTTTAGTTTATTTAGTGCCTATATTGTATTTGTCCTGGTCTCATTATGCACATGGTACTACATGCTGTAGACTGGCCATGTACACTGCAGGTGCAGATGGCCCAGCTTCTGTGATGACACAGGAATAACCTTCTTCAAGGGTTAATGGGGCCATTAGTAGTGACAGGTTTGTGTACAGTTTCCACAGGGACAGCACATTGTGCTGGGCCCCCTCAGAGATCATTTGAGTCACACTATTCAGTGTAGGGGAAAGGCTCTCCATTAGTTGTCACCAGGGGGGGCAGGGCTCCCTATTGTTAGTCGGGGGGTATGGGGGGGCGGATTTTCATCCCTGGCCACGGGGGCGATTTATAAAATTCTTTCATACTTCTTACTTTTAGACAATGTAAACTTAGACCAACAGTCTTAAAATGCGCCACATTTTTCATGTGTTGATAAATCGGGGCAGGTTAGAACTTTTGTCTAAGTTTGTACCACAATTAATTTGAAAGAAAAAATCCTAAATACCTGTTTTACCTAAAAATTACCTTTTAATAAATATATTAAACCCCTTTAAGGCCCCAGCCTTTTTGCCCCTTCCTGACACACCCCTATTTTAAAAATTTCTACATGTGTCAATTTATTTGAGAAAAACTTTTTGACACTTTTACCTTTTCATGTGTCAAATGTTTTCCTACACATTGTGCTTAAGTTAAAAGAAATTTTTTATCCTACAATCCTTGTTTGTTTGTAAAAATATCAAAATTTTAAGAAAATTTAAAAAATTGCGTTTTAAAAAGTTCAAAATTTTTGCTGCAAGACAATAATTATTCACCACAAAATATTTATAACTGCATCTACCATATTCCCACTTATTGGCATCATTTTTTAAAGTTTTTTTTTTTTTTTTTTTTTTTTTTTTTTTAACTTTAGAGGTTTAAAAAATTTAGTAGTAATTTCTCACTTTTTTCAAAAAAAATTTGAAATATACATTTTTTTTTTTAGGAACCATCCATTCTGAGGGGCTTGGGGGGCCTGCATGTTGAACCCCCATAAGTACGCCATCTGAAAAAACTAGCCCCTTAACTATTTACAACACTTTTTTTAAAATTTTTAAATAACCCCCAATATTACAGAAATTAAAAAAAGTGGGGGTAAATTTAAAAATTTCACTTTTTTTTGCAGATTTAAATATTTATCCATTCAGGGAATAGGGTTAAATGTGACTCGAAAAATGAATTTAATATCAACCCCCCAGGTCTGCCTTTTTTTAGATATCCCATATGGGCCCTATGCATTTTTTGGCTCCCCCAAAGCCCCAGAATAGGAGGAGCACTATTTAAATTGGGGGTCTCTTTTTAAAACGTTTTTTATTTAGGCCCCATTTATTTGGGGAACCCTAATCTAAAACTTAATAAACACCCCTAAAACCCACTTTTTGGAAACACACCCCTTAATAAATTTTAAACCATCATGATATAAGACCCCAGTGTTTCCCAAAAAATTTTTTTTGCTAGGGCTTGAAATTAAAAAAATTTTTTTTTTTTCAATAATCTTCAATTGTAGAAAAAAATTTTTCAAATACAAAAACCTGAAAAAAAAACCCCCTAAAACTTTGTTTAAAAAATTTTTTCCCAATTTCGAAATTACCATAATTTGGGGGTTAAACGCTTTTGGGCCTGGCGGCGAAAAGGGGAGGAAGCTATTTGGCTTTTGGAACCAGATTTGATGGGGCCTGTCGCATTTGCAAACCCCAAAGTAGCAAAACAGGCGAAACCTTCCAAAAGTCGCCCATTTTGGATTAAAAAACCCAAAAGGATCCATCTGGGGATGTTGTCATTTTGGGGGCACGGGTTTCCCATAGTTGTTTTTTTTTAGCATTGGGCAATAAAAGGGGGAAAAAAGGCTTTTCGGTCGGGTTTTTTTGAGTTCATTTTCGCTTTCCCGTGCAGTGAAAATGTGTGATAATTTTACTAGGGGGGTCGGTAAAATTACAATATAGAGATTTTATATGTTTTTTTTGTTTATTACTTTCCAGTAAAATAATTATAAAAAAATTGCGTTTTTTATTTTTTTCCTTTTCGACAGCCATAACTTTTTTTTTGCTTGTGCGGGCGTGTATGGGTTTTTTTTTTTTTTTTCGGTGATTTAAAGTTTTTATTGGACCATTAGGGGGTCAAATGATGCAATTTTCACTTTTTTTAAAGGTTTTTTCTGGCTGTTTTAAAACAAAAACAGCAATTTTTGGTATGTTTTTTTTTTTTTATAGCGTCACTGACGGATATATGACAGGTATTTTTACTCACAGGTCAATACATACACCGATACCCTTTTGATTTTTTTTTTATGTTTCCTGTTTTATACAAAAAAAAAAACATTTTTTAAACCCGGGAAAATACTTTTTTGCATCGCCATGTCTGAGGCCTAATTTTTAAATTTTTCTGTGTTTGGGGGTTGGGGACTTTTTTTTACGGATGATTACGTTTTTTTTAGTACATTTTTTGGGGGACAAGGCTTTTTGAGCTTTTAAATCCCTTTTTTTTGGGGCCCGGTGAAGAAAATACTGCAATCCTATTTTTGTTTTTTATTTTATTTTTTTAAAAGGGGTCACTGGCAGTATCCAAAAATTACTTTACCTTGGGTCCTAATTAGGGCGATACCCTATTTTTATAGTTTTTTTTTTTTGAACACTTTAAAAAATAAGAAAAGTGTTTTTTAGTGTGTAAAACAATAATTAGCATCGCTATCTTCTGAAAGCATACATTTTTTTTTTTTTCCCATACAACTGTATAAGGACTTTTTTTTTTTTTCGGGGTGAACGCGTTTTTTTGGCCAACTTTTGGGGTTTTTGGGGTTTTTGATCGCTTTTTATTCATTTTATGTGCTGTGGGATGAAAAATAACAATTCGTGATTTTTTTTTTTTACCGTTTTCCCTACGGGGTAATTAAAAGACAAAATTTTTAGGCCTTACCACGCGGCGATACCAAATATGGTACTTATTTTTTTTGATCTTTTTTGGGCGATTGGGGTTTTTTAAAAAAGGGGAAAAGGGGGTGTACGTATTTTTTTTTTTTTTATTTTTCGGGGTTTTTGTTTTTTCTTCACTTTTTTTTTTTTTTTTTTATTTTTTTTCACTTTTTCACATTTTTATTTTCTTTTCCCATGGGGGTTTGAATAAGCCCCTTTTGATCTTCTTCATGGGAAACAGGCATACTTTTGCTATGATGGTTCCATACAACTGTCATCACGTGCCCCCAATTTCCCCCAGGGCACGGCCGGGCATCGGACGTCACAACAAACCCCGGGAACATTCTTGCCTTTGGGCTGTCTTCAGAGGGGAGGAGCTGCAAGGATCGCCCTATCCGTGCGCTGCCCCGCCGACAGACGCAGGGGGCGATCCCTCCCGCGTCTCTTATTTTTCGACCCGATCGTTGCGATAAATTTGGGTTAACCGGCCCCCCCTCACCCCCCCCCCTCCCCCCCGGGGGCGATCCGGGGCGGGGGGCCCATTGCTGTAATATCACTACACCCCCGGCGATTGGCGAACTCGCTTTAGAGTTTTGCGCGATCCTCAGGGGCGTATCCATATCCAGGGGGTTTAACCCCCAAAAAACCTGGACGTAGGATACGTTTAAAGGCTTAAGGGGTTAAAAAGCGAGACACAAAAAAGAACACAGGGCCAAAAGAAGCCAAAGAGGGGAAACAGACACACAAAACTCCGGCAGAATAGAGGCCAGGGGGAATAAAAACCCTAACAAGTCCCCTGGCCCAATCTGCCCTTTTAAATCAAAACGGGGGTTCCCCCCCAAAAAGGGGGTCCCCCCCAACGGGGGTGTCCCCCTACAACTATCCATATACAAACTATGTCCCTACATTTTCATGTCCCCTTCACATTCCTCGGGGGGCCGATATAAAAATGAAAAGATTAATGCGCTAATAGCAACAAATGAGTATAAATATAAATTAAAGCCCAGTTGTCAAAAAAAAAGCCTTTGAAGAAAATTACCAAAAAGGTCACAAAAAGGGAACCCAAATTTAAAGTTTTTTTCACTAACAATAAGGCCCTTTTGGAAAGTAAATATAATGCAAAGGGAAAAACCATATAGATAAAATTTTGCATCAAAATAATACCTCAGATAGGGAGCTCAAGATAAAACATCCAATAGAAATCACTATACAATCCCAAACTGCCATTATCAAACACCAGGGACAACCTTTTGTCTGTAATTTACACAGTCCCAGGTAAATCACATTGGGAATATAAAAGTGATATAGGCCCTATCCATAACTCCAAAAGATAATTTATTTACTTTTGTCAAACCTGGGTCCCCTGGTGACTACCAGGGACAACACGTCAGGGGTTAAAAACCAACGTTTGTTTATGTGCATTTTGGGTAGGGGCGGGTCCCGGGCCCCCTATAGACCGCTGCTCCTCTTGGGCCCCTGGGCAATGAAAATTCTTACTTTTCCCGGGAGAAACTGCGACAAAAACCTGGGACATTTTTTTTGGTTTACATTTACAAACCCCACCCCCTTCCTTTCGAACCCTGGCCCCCTTTTTTGAGGCCACACCCCCCCTTTGGGCGGGGGAGGCACAGGACGCCTTAAACTGTCTAAAACACATAGGAAATGTGGCAAAAAAAACTTGGGAAGACATTATTTTTTGGGGAAATTTTACCGAATTCGAAGCCCAAATGCCTTGATAAATCCCCCCCACTAGTGTTTTTTTTTTTTTAAACATATTTTTTTTTGGTTTTTTTAAAGAGGAAAAAAAAAAAAATATATAAATAACCCCTTTCATAAAAAAAACATATAAAAACAAACGCTAATTAGCATTTTTTGGGAAAAATAACCAAAAACAAACCCAATATCCGATAAACGACACCGTCAACACAAAAAAAAGAAGATAATTTTAACAAAAAAACTCTGTCATTCAACATAAAAAAAAAAGGTTTTTAAAAAGGTATCATTGAGAAGTGGGGGGGTAAAAAATTTAATTTAAAAAAAAAGAATAACTAACAAAAAAAAATAAAAATCTTTAAACTGGTTTTAGTTTTAATGAAATGACAGTTGTTTGGGCGAATTGTCCCCCTAAGACAAAAAAAAATAAAAGGGGAGGGAAAGGGAAAAACTAGGGGGGGGGGAGGCCCTCAATTTCAAGGACCCCAGTCCCAACATGGCCTCCCCGGGTTTAGTTTTGGGGATCTCCTTTCCCCGGAGAAGTAGCCGGGAAGGAAAAAAAAAGGGTTTCCCTTTCCTAAAGAACCCCTTTAGTACGAATTCCCTTTTTGACGTTCCGTCCCCCAATTTGTTTCCCCTACAATACTGCCTTTATACTGTCCTCCATAGAGACAAAGTGGGTATTTGTGGGGTTCGCCAAGAAGTAGGACCAATGTTTCCAAATAGGATACTATTGGAAAACACTGGGGACGGGACCCCCCCACCTCCAATTCAGCATCGTCCCGGGGGCTAGTGCAGTGGAAAATTAATTGCCCCCTAACTCTTGGGTTTGTTTAAAAATTTCCAGTGGGGGGGGGGGGGGGGGGGGGGGTTCGCCAACAAAAAAAACAAAAAGAACCCAGAAGATTACGTAAAAGCACATTGCCAAATTCCATGCCACATAGTCCCTTGGGCCCGGGGCACGGCAATTTTGGGGGAAAAAAACGTCATCATCAGGGGCAGTTAAAGTTGGGGGGAATTAAAACCATTGAATGCGTTTGGGGTAAGATTTTTAAAAAAGTTTTCCCCCCATTTCTTCAAAACAAAGGGCCTTGCGAACCCTTTTTCAAAACCCGTCAAAGGGTTTTTCAGTACTCCCCGATTTTTCCCAATGTAAATCCCCATTTATCAAAAGGGGACCCACCCCCAACCCCTCCCCCCGTCCCCATTCTCTCAAGATGCTATAAAAAGCGAGAGGGGAAAAACCCCAGTCCCTGACACTTTTAACAAAAGTCAAAACCATTTGGAAACAAGTCCCCCGGAAGGTTCTTTTTTTCTGCTTTTCAAAAGGAAAAATATCGGATCCGGGAACAAAGAACCCTGGGGGCGAAATTTACTTTTGATTTTTAAAAAGGTCAACCACCTTTTTTTCTTCCCTATGAATTAAAAAGTTCCCCCCACACATCCCCCCCCCTCCCCCCCCCCCCTCCCCCTCCATACTTTGAACATGGGGGTTTTCCCTGGGCCCGGGGGAAACTCCCGGAGATCCCACAGCGGGGCTTTTAGACATTTGGGAGGGGAACTGAACAATTTGCGAATTTTTCTTCCAGGGTTGCAATCGTGTTTTTTAACAAAAACTCCTAATCCCCAGGGGGCCCCAGAGTTTTTTAATTGTAGGGCCTGGGATGCCATTTGGGGGGGATCCCAAAAAAATTTTCAAAAAACGAAATTTGGTATCGACTGTTTTTCCCCCACCAATTTATCTAAGACGTGTCCTGTAAGGGCCCCCCAGATTATAGTATTCCATTAGGGGGGTTTAAAAACTCCCGCCTGACCGGGGGCATAATTTGGGTAAGGGGGTACCCGGGCTCTTTTTCCCCCCCAAAAGCGGAGAAAAGGATTTGGAAAACTTGTTTTATCTTATGCTTCAGCAATAGGGAAGTTTGGGGGGGGGGGGGTACAAAAGCTTTTAAAAGCAATTTTTTAAATTCGTGGAGCGTTCCCCCTAAAAAGAGGGAAACCCGGCCCCTCTCGGAGGCATCGAAGATATTTTGTAAGCAAGGGGGGGAGAATTCAGATTATAAAATGGGGGAGGATTCCCTTTCCAATCTTTTTTCCCAGGGATGGATTTGGGGGTTAAAAATGATCCTAACCCCCGACTGCTCCAGGGTGTTTTCGGGGGGGGGGAACCAAATTTTTTTTATAAACTCACTTTTAAAAGGGGTTTATTTTTTAAACCGGATACCTTCCAAAGCCCTCAAAAAGGAGAAAATTTTTTTGGGGGGTCCCCCGATCGGGTCGGGGCAGAAAAAGGAGGGCCCAAAAAAGGGCCCAAATTTTACCCTTTTTCCCTCCCTACAGTAATACCTGTGAAAAATCCCGATTCTTCTAAATAGCGTGCTAGGGGTTTTAAGGCATGACAAATAAAAGGGGAAGGGGCACCCGACGAGTTCCCTTTTTTTTAAGGGAAAAAACGCTGGGGGTAGGGGAAACCTGGGGTAATGAACTTTCGCAGTGGGGATTTGCTATAAATACTTTACCGTAGATTTTTGAATTAAACCCCCTTTTCCCCAAACGATCGAGGAAACCCCCCCCCATCCAAAACACACCGACATTGCCAAAACTTTTTTCAGCAACAATTTGCAATCATGACATGTCCATGGGGGGGGGAAAAAGGGTTTCCTTTTACTGGGTTTCCAGCACCCCCAAGGGACCTTTCTGAATGCCCACAGGGCCCCTCCCTTTAAAAAATCCTTTTTGGCCAGGGGCCCAAATTTAAAAAGGGGGCAGGGCACCATTTCAACCCGCCAAGATTTTTGGGGAAATTTCTGGGCTGTGTCTACAAAAAGATTGGAAAAAAAAGGAAGGGAAAAGGGGGGCCTTCCCCTTTTTGGGATGACCCTTAAAGTTAAAGGGATTTTTTGGGGTTTTGGGGCGGATGTTGCCTTTCCCCGTTATCTGTTAAAGTAATTGGGCAACACGGGTTAAAAAGGGTTTTGCCCAAAGGGCTTCTAGTTTTCACCGGGAAAAACCCTCGGGGGGCCGGGGCCTTTTTCCCTTGGGCAAATTTTGGGGGATGGCGGGTTGCACCTCTTGGGGGCCCGGGGTCTCGGGATTAAGGGCTTCCAACTGTTTTTAAAGGGAAGGGCTAGAAAGGGGGGTCAAGGGGCCCGGAAAATTTTTTTTCTATCTTCTGACCCTAACATGGGGTTGGGTCTGGGTCCCGGGAGTAAAAAGCTTTTCATAGAAAATTTTTAAAAAGAATCCTTTTTTCAGATAGGGATCAACATACTGGCCCCCGGGAGTGTGGATGGAAGTAATATGGGAGGGGGTGTAACTATCCTGGAGCAATCTGGACATCAATTTCCCCGCTTTGTTACCGGAATAGGGTGGACTTTAAGTGAGAGCGCTGAACCTCCTCTCTGCGGCCTAGCCACAGGTCAAAGATTCTCTTGGCATTTTCCCAGCCCCGTCTAGCGTCTTTCGAACATTTAGAGAGGAACTTTGTATATGCCTTCTCATACTCTTCATTCAGTTTACACCTGTAAGAGGAGGTGTAGGCTATTAGTCGGCCCCTGAGAACTGATTTAGCCGTGGCCCAAAAGAGAGAGGCGTCCGCCAAATGTTGCTCATTAGTGGACGCAAACTCTAGCCACCATCCTCGTATTGCGTCAGCAAATGCCTCAGTTTTGGCCATATAAGTGGGAAAGCGCCAAATGTAATCCGACCCCTTAGGGAAAACATCAACTACCTCGATCATTACAGGCGAGTGATCCGAGATGGGCAAATCTAAGATCTCGGAGGTAACCACTCTTCTTTGAGCATCTTGGGATATTAATATATAGTTGGACAGTTGGAAATGAGAGAAAAAAGAGCACTCTCTACTATCAGGGTGGAGGCCTCTCCAGCCATCTCTGGTCCCTGTTGAGGTCAGAAAATGTTGAAGAACCCCAGGGGTGGGTCTACGTGAGGGAACAGCCAGGGGAATTCGCTGAAGGTCCCTCTTCCTGTCAAGCACCTCATCAAGAACCACGTTCATGTCACCCCCTATGATTGTGGAAGTAGCGGAGTCCTTCTGAATTTTGTTTGCCAAAGCTACAAAAAAGGGTCTGCTAAGAGCATTAGGGCCATAGATGTTGAACAGGCTGAAAAGGTTGCCATTGTAGGTAATTTTCAGATGTGACCATCTGCCCTCCCGATCAGAGTCATGGGAGACAACCTGCAGAGGAAAATTTTTATGCACCAGCATGATAACACCTGCTTTACCGCCCATTGCTGGGGAGCCATAAACCCTTCCAACCCACAATTTCTGCATTCGAAAAAAATCTTCCTCACTGAGGTGGGTCTCCTGTAGGAAGACAATGTCAGGGCGCAATTTCTTCAAGTGGCGTAGAATTTTAATCCGCTTATTTGGGGAGCGGAGCCCCTTTGTTTCATGTGATGACCCTCATAGGGAACAAATGGGACAGAGAGGGAAGTTTAAGAAGATAGGTTGTGTGGTTCTAACAGTGAGAGGGGGGATATCAAAGTTAGATGTCGGACTCAGACAAAGAGGGTTAAATAATCTGCAACACACGAAAAAGCTGTGCAGATTAGAAAAAAAAAAAAGAACTAGTGAATGTTAAAGAACGCAGAGATCCAGGGACTAAAACCTCTCGGAATCTCTATCTGCGTAATAGGACTTCACTTTTTTCTGCCCGAGGGATGCGATCAACAAGGCCAGGAAAATTAACGATCAAATCTTCTCCACCCCTCCTGCCAGAAACAACGAAGCACCAAGCACTTTTTGTAACTCCCTAAGTATAGAAATCAACAGCGGGTTAACCGATTGGACCAACAAGTAATAGATAAAAGTCTCTAGCAAAATGATATGACCATTGCAAGCAAGGACCATTAGACATCCAGGTGGATGCACCCTAGAAACATTATAGAGTTAAAGGAGTTGTCTCATTACAAGCTCTCAGCCTAAGTCAGTGAGCCTGGCAGTTGATTTGAGGGGCGTGCTTCTTGTCTGCCTCTTCTCCTCCCTCTTCCCCCCCCTCCCCTCAGCACACAGAAAGCTCTCCTCCATAACTTCTATACAGGGGGGAGGAGGGGGGGTTTCTGCCAGAGTTAACCGTGTGTGTGTCTGCCTAGGTCTGCTGCAGCTCTTGCTGCTCGTCTCCACAGTCAGGAGACAGGAGAGGGCTGATCTATGAGTGTGGAGCAAGTGTTCCTATACCCCCTGCTTAGCATACAAATCTACACATCTCTAGCAACAAACAGACCCTGTCAGAACAGACACAGGGCAGCTGTGAAGTGAGTTACTATGATCACGATGTGTCACTACTACACCAGAGCATGAACCCTTCACATGCCCCCTGATCTGTATAGTATTAGTATAGTTTATAGCTCCACAGACACATCATGATTATAGTAACACACAGGGTCACTGCTATCACATCTATCTGTGTAGAGAGCAGCAGGAAGCAGGCACACACAGGGTTAATCCAGGCAGCATGGACACAGAAGCCAGAGACCTCCCCCTCCCTCCACTACAGAAGCATTCTGTGCGGGAGGGGCTCTCTGTTCTGACCTGTATTCAGAGGCTGATGAGTCATACAGACCTGACAGCCAGTGAGATAAGGATCAACAGGTCAGCTGCTATAGAAACTTGAGAAGCTGATGTACTACTACTAACAGGGCTTACTCAAAATCAGTAGGACATTTGTAATGAACATATATTGCAAAGCTGCTTGTTTTTTAAGGATCTTTTAATTAAAACCCAATCATTGTAGCGAGACAACCCCTTTTAGTACAAAAGATTCAAAAGGAACCGCATGTGTCAACGCGCTGGTATCATTTAAATGGAGTGGGAAGACCACTGCATTTAAAGTTACGTGGCCTATCAGCAGTTGGTCAGGTAAATGCATAGAAGGTTAAACTATGTAAGAGTCAACAGCAAACTGTAGGCATCAACACCAAGGCATTACTCACGACCCCCGATCGTTGTAACACTCCAGGAGAGACATGTAAGGGGACTTCAGGTCAGAGAGTGTCGAGGGGTCTCAGGAGACGTCGAGAGTTCGGAGACCTCTGTTCTCTTGGGGAAGAGAGTCGTGAAGTAGAAGAGGCCGATCCATTCTCGCTGTTGAGAGGTGACCGCAGGGGCGAGGGTCCAGGACCATCCAGAAACCGCAGGTCATCTTCTGCATCCCTTGACGAAGTGAAGAACTTCGGGGCAGCATCCGGAAGAAGCACCTTTAGGGTGGCCAGGTACATCATCTGGAAGCAAATCTTCTTGGAGAACAATAGGGAGCAGACTTTGCTGAAAGCTCGGCGACGTCTGGAGACATCTACGGAGAAATCTTCGAAGATTAATATCTTATGCCCCTCAAGAAGTGTAGGAGATTTCTGCTTGCGGTATGCTCTGAGGATGTCCTGTTTATCATTGTAGTCAAGGTACTTGACGATGACAGTGCGGGGTCTTTTCCTCAGTTGATCTCCCTTTACATTCCCAGACGGGGGTTCAGGGCCAATGCGGTGCGCTCTCTCAGCCCTGCAGCTGCGACTGATGCCCAGGGCTTGCGGGAGGGCAAGTTGACAGAGTTCCTGGAGGTCTGCTTGCTTTATTCGTTCAGGGAGGCCCAGTATCCACAGATTGTTCATGCGGGAGCGGTTTTCAACATCTTCTATGCGGTCATATAGTGTATCTTGAGATTTATGACATAATGAAAGCTTGCAATGCAGCACCTCGTTTTCTGCCTCCAATTGCAGGACCCTGTGTTCCAGCTCCTCTAGCCTTAAATCATGTCCCTGGATATCATTCTGTAATTTACTCAGGGATGCCTGCAGGGCTGCCTCTATGGTGGCTTGAAGTTCAGGGGCAATATGTCTGGTCACCTCCAGGGCCAAAGACTTGTAGTCCAGCAGGGGAGGAGATATAGCCCCATCTGAGGGAGCACAGGAGAGTGTGGCCGAAGCGTTTAGGGCTGCTGTAGCGTTTAGGGCAGCTGTAGCGTTCAGGGCAGCTGTAGCTGACTCACTAGTTCCGCGCTCATCAGCGAGCGCCGCACGGCGGGCCGCCATCTTGGTGTCTCCACGATGCGTGCGGGCAGGCAGAGGGGAAGCGTCTTTGTTGCCGCTCCTGAGGACGTACCTGTCCAACCACCTGTGCGCTGAGGGTGAGAGGTACACTGAGCGGTCAGCGGGAGCCGGTGAGTGCCGCCGGAGCGGCTATTGAGCGGGCTGGAGCAGGAGGGTAACGGAGAGCTCTCAGCGCTCACATCCACGCGCCAGCGCCGGAACCGGAAGTCTGCCTGCCCCACTATGTTGTAGACAGGCGGGTTGTAATCAACCAGTGAGTGCCAGACTGAAAGTTTCTGTGTGGAGATCAGGGGGTCTACGGCTTTCATAATGTCTAACCCTGGCACTGGAGGTTTTTTGATCAGTAAGGTTAAGGTGTCATGTATTGTCTTCCACGGGCTTGCTGACTGTTTCCAATAACCATAGCTCCCAACTTTTAGAGATTGCAAAGAGGGACATGTCGGCCACGCCTCTAACCACGCCCAAACACGACATCATACTAAGACACACCTCTAACCACCCCCATATACATACATGCCAACTTTTTAGACAGCCAAAAAGGGACACATTCTCAGGATTGCATTGTGTCCAATGATGAAATATTAAGTAAATTGTTCTGTAATATACAGGTACTAAGCCATCAGATACTTTTTAAAGCAAGATAGTCAGTTTATTGGCGCAAATCTATTTCTCAAATGAGAGGGACATTTATAGAGCAAAGAGGAACAGAGGAACAAGGGTTAAAAATAGGGACAGTTGGGAAGTATGCAATAACAACCAGCAGAAACGGTCAGCAAGCTTATATACAACTCTTCCCCCCTCCCCCCCTCCAACATATAGACTCTGCATGGAAGGTGATCGCATTATCTATGCAGGCCCTGACCAAGCCCCGGGATACTCTGTATGGGTGTGTGTCTATTAGGGAGATGATTGAGGGGTCCCCTGGCTGGAGAACATAGGATCAGTGTAAAGGAGGATCATGGGGTGAGGAGTCTTTGCTCTTCCCTGTCCTGGCCACTGGATGGCAGCATGGTTCTGAGGATCTCCCCATCTTCTGTTTGGCTCCTCTTCTCATTTGGAAGGAATTAGGAGAAATTAATGATTGGACAGACGTTCAACGAGCTTCTCTTAATGGGGCAGCGCAACGAAGCAGATAAAATCAGTTTCTTTTAGAAAAGCTTAGCCAGCCGGAATGTGTCTGGAGTTTTGTTTCTCCAATGTGTTGCTTCTTTCTGGATGTAATGAATAACTCTGATAGGATTTATCCGTCTCCATCCCTGCACTGATCTACTGTGAACCTGTCGGGCAGAACTGACCAATTTACTATTGTTTGGGCCTGTAAGTGCAGCAGCCCTATCAATGTGTGTTCCTTATACTGCGGGTCAGTCACTGAACATCGCACATTGGAGCAGCTCTGCTTCCGCTCTCAGGGTCCTCGCTCTCTGCTGCAGTTGTCTGATACGTCTCTTTTTCTGTCTTATAAGTTATTCTGTTCTGACTGTAGTGGAAATCATTTCCATATTCACTTTCTGCTGCAGGAGCTGCTGTGTAAAGAAGGGTGGAAAGTACTATAAGCTGTGCTTTACAGTCTGCAACAGACGTGCTTCTAAGAGGAATTCACTGATTACAGTTGTGTCCTAGTAGATGCAGTGTAAAGCATGAGGGCAGGAGCCGGAGTCTGATATAGTGATAAGACAAGGTATAATTGGACTACCTAGAAGAAAATATGGCTGATCTGGAGTTACTGCTCGGCAATGTGACCTAATAGATCAGAGCTGCAGTGTAAAGCATGAGGGCAGGAGCAGCAGTCTGATATAGTGATAAGACAAGGTGTAATAGGACTACCTAGTAGACAATATGGCTGATCTGGAGGCACTGATCATCAATGTGACCTAATAGATCAGAGCTCAGACTGTGATCATTTACAGGACTGAAGATTCACTGTCCGGGTCTCCGACTGCTGCTCCCTCACTAAGCACAGACCTAGACAGCAGAGGATTGGTGTAAGAAAATCCTCAGATGCCATTCAAGATGGGTGGAGACTGCCATGGGCACTCGAATGGCTGCCCCTAACATGTTGGATTTCTGCCTTGGGTTGGGTTTGTGGGGGTGCTTACCTCTCATGAGGTCTCCAACTGTCTGTCATGGTAACAAGCCTTGTCTCCATCATCTCTTTACAGGTCATCGTCCCAGTCTTGGCCAATCAGAGGAACCATCAGAATTGGCCGCACGTTGTGTCCAAGGACGTCATGCGGCATGTAAATAACTTGAAGAGCAGCACCTTTGTCATGGTGGGGCAGGTGCGGGGCAAGACGCTGCTGCCGTTACCCTCCGGGTCTGAGAAGGTGGAATACATTGACTATAACAGAGAGAAGAAGTAAGTAGAGGCTGGAAGTTTCGGGTAAAAGTCCAGAGACTCATCACACTTCACTCTTATGACAGAGGCGTAACTTCAAGCTCTTGGGCACTAGTGCGAAAAGTGAAATGGAGCCCCCGCAACTACCATGTGCCACTTACAATACTGGTGTCTTCTTATGTAACAAAAGGGCTTTTGGGCCCCCTCAGGCTACAGGGCCCAGTAGCGACTGCTACCGCTGCACCCCCTATAGCTATGCCCCTGCTTATGACCTATGGAGTAGGGAGGGAGTCAGGTCACTAGGATTCCCAACGATTCCAAGAACCGTGGGGCCAAGACCTTGTGCTTCACTGGACAAGTGACCACAGTCTCCACAGAGATGAATGGAGTCTCCATACTTTACAGACTAATGTTCTGATGGGGTCGCTTTATTTATAAGTGGTTTACAGCCCCTAAAATCCTTCAGGTGTTAGTGACAGAGTCAATGTAAAAAAATAAAAAATTCTCTTAGTTTGTTCCTGACCTCAGAACAGGAGAAGGTTTCTGGTGTTTTATTTGCAGGTGAACTTTTCAGGCTGGGGTTGTATTACTATGGCTGACAGAGCCCTGTAATCTCATTTATTGCTGCTACCAGGCAGCGGCATTAACCCTTCCAGCCCCCGAGAGGCCGCATCCAGTAATAAGCAGTGTAGAAGTGACATTACTGATGTCGAGCAATAAAAATATTTGTCACGTCGCCGCCCCGGCTAATGGCAGTTTTGCTCTGCATTGTGGCTTTTATGGGGCTATTGATCTGCGCTTTATGTTGATTTCATTTGATCCGGTTACACCGCACGGTTAGAAAGCAGGATTATTGATATGTTACAAATCAAACAGTCGAGAAGCATTAGAAAGTCGGATCGCTGCCAAGAGCAGCCGACTGTGGAGGGACGGGAGAGAGACGAAAAACACACAGTGCTCCCCAGGCACAGGCCTCTGGAGGTGCAAGTCTAAGCTTCCTTCATCTAAGCCCAGAATAGAAGTGAAACAGAAGGGTCCTGTCAGCAGCACAGAGGACTTCAGGAAAAGAGACATTTCATGTCCCTGGTAGGGAAAAAAATTGGATGACTATAGATTGTGACATAGATTGCCTTTAGGAGAGATACAGCCAGAGACCGTGTTTCTATTACTGTGCAACTTGGTGGAAAAATAGGGTCTCCGTCAGCACAGGTATTTTAGAAAAGCACAGTGCTGACCTTTTTCAGCGGTCACAGACTGAGAGTTGAACAGTGATGAGAGTTCCCAGCAGCACAGAATATTTCATGAGATAACTGTGCTGGTTTTGTAGGAGATGAGACTGAGAGTTAAATAGTGAAAAAGCAGGGTCCCAGCAGCACAGAGCATGTAAGGAGAAGCTGTGATTATATTTAGAAGTGTCACAAATTGAGAGTTACATTATTGAAGGTTCCACTGCAGTACAGAGACTGTGACCTCCTACAAGATCCTACGTGGAAATCCCTAAAGAAGCATTTATGCTATCTATCATACATGAAAAAACTGAGACTCTCGGTTCACATATTTTGATAAGCTGCCCACGACTTTCAACGTGATCTCAAAATCGGGCAGTCCTATGCTATCTTTACCTGGAAGCACCCCTTCCTTCCCATATAGGTTAAAATGTATACCAAGTATAACGTATGTTTCTGCACACAAAAACATTTCTGAAAAAACGTATGCAAACCTGGGTGCCACTGGCAGGGCTGCGGCACACATGTAATTATACATGTACACACACAGACCGCCGCCAGCGGCACACGATTTTGAGATCACGTTGAAAGTCGTGGGCAGCTTAAACATCTTTTGAGTAAAATAGTGAAAGCAGGTCCATCGCACAAGCATGTATAGTAGAAGCTAATGTTTTTTAGAAGTGTCACAATGTGAGATTACTTTTTGAGATGGTTCCACTGCGTACGAGACTGTGACCTCCTACAAGATCCTAGTGGAAATCCCTATAATAACATTGTGCCATCTACCTCATGAAAACCGCAGATTCGCGATACTATTTTGATCAAAAGATGTTTAAGTGTCCACGAACATTAATGTGATCTCAAAATCGGGAGTCCTAATGTATTTTAACCTACTCATCGAGCCAATCAGGCTCACTGGTACCGCCTCCATTATTAGAGAGAAAATAAATAACGTCCAACCTGCAGCGCACCTTCTATGACACTGTGAGAGTGGCGTGGTCGATAACAAATGGAAGCACCTCTTCCATAGGTTAATCATGTTTCAAGTATAACGTATGTTTTTGCACACAAAAACATATGAAAACGTATGCAAACCGTGGGTGCCTGGATTGGCTGCGGCACATGTAAGTATACATGTCAAAGACCGCCGAGCGCTAGCATAGGACTGCCCGATTTTGAGATCACGTTGAAAGTCGTGGGCAGCTTAAACATCTTTTGATCAAAATATATGAACCGAGTGTCTCAAAGTTTTCTCCTACAAGATCAACACACTCATCTCCTGACATACTTTGTGCTGCAGTGGATCCTTCTCCTATGTAACTCTAGGGCTGTGACCTCCCACAATGCCAACACACTCCGCTCCTGACATACTTTGTGCTGCAGTGGTTACTTCCACTACGTATCTCTATCTCTGTAACCTCTGACAAGGTCAACCTGCTCCTCTCTTGAAATACTGAGAGTTACATAGTGGAAGTTGCAGGGTCTGTATTTCCGAACAGGGGTCTGATGAGCTTTAGGGGGAGCACATTCTCACCTCCAGGTTTCACACACTTTGTATTCACTGTCTCTTGGTCTTTGTGTCTTGCTGTGTTGGAAATAAAAAAGTTTTTTTGCACCCGGAGGTGTAAGTGGAAGCTCCAGGACCCTGGTATATTCTCTGTTCTGGGGTCCAAGCTGGGACTGTAACCTCTGTCTATTGTGTTCTAGAAGGAGAAGTGTCCACCAGCAGCACGGATGTTATTTTGGGAAAATTGTGCCGATTTTTTTGGGGGGAGGACGCAGAATGTAAGGTTAATAGAGGTTACATTCGGGTTCCCCTGCAGCACAGTGCATTTCGGCAGAACATGTGCTGATTGTGGGAGCCACATAGTGGAAGCAGCAGGAGTTGCTGTGCAGTAAAACATGTAACTATGCTCATCCATTTTGTTCCCTTTGCAGTGACAATCTGGACAAGACAGTCGTCCACGCCATTGAGTCCGCAATCATTCACTGGAGCCATCAAGTTCGTGGAGTGCTCAAGAAAGAATCGGCTGAGCAACTACTACTGGGCAAGAATCCAAACCCAAGTGTAGAGCTGAACTTCTGGAAAAATAGGTAACATTGACCAGCAATACGAGGTTCTTAATGAGCATGTGCAATAGTAAATAATGGTTGATCATCTATGAATAAAATCTTACAGCCAGGATTGCGCTTCAATGAAAGGAGATGTACAAGATTAGAAAAACATGGCAGCTTTCCTCCAGAAACAGCGTCACTCTTATCTGCTGCCTGTGTCTGGTATTGCAGTTATTAAAGGGTTGTCTTACTACAAAGATTCGCTTTAAACATGTAGGGAACGGTAAATGAAGACGTTTTCCAAATATATTGCTTTGTTTATTTTTTTTTGTTGTGTTGATGACGGAGATTTTATCAGCTCTGAATACACACCGGATTCTCTGGTTACCGTTCTGCTCTGCCCTGCTGTTTGTCTTATCTGGTAACAGAGATGACCTCATCATACAGGTAGGACTGCTGGCAGCTTGAGTGTTATCTGATCTAACAAACAACGGAGATTCATTACTTTTGATTACTTCAGCTCTGAAGCTTCTCTGGACGTTTGATAAACATATTCTTTCATGTCTGAGGAATTAGCAGACCTTTGAATACGGAGCTAATATGCTAATCGCTACCATAGAACCACTCACAGCCTGAAGAGTAGAGACAGGATGCAGGAATGAAAGCTGTGTTTGGCTCTGTGAAACAGCGTGGTGAGACAACCCCTTTAAGTAAGGAAGGCTGAGCTGTAATACCACAAAATGTAAAAGGCTGTGCACATCTAATATATACTTTGAAAACGTAAGCATAGGTGCACACTGAAAGGCAATGACATACATCTAATACATAAATCAGTGGCACACTAAAGACTAAGTAAAACTGATTTATGTATTAGATGTATGTCATTGCCTTTGTGTGCACCTATGCTTACGTTTTCAAAGTATATATTAGATGTGCACAGCCTTTTACATTTTGTAGTCTATTTAGGAGATGGCAATCTCATTGGCTTGCTGCACTCAGCCACCTCTTTTAAATCCGTGCAGGTTAATTCAATTGTAGGTTCCTATCACTCCTGGGGAAGTGGCAGTCTGAATGGACTCCTAGCAAGGTAACATGTTTTAGTGTAGGGACTCGCCTGCTCTGGGAACCCCTTGACGTGTTGGGAGGTGAGCTTAATACAATCTTTGATCAAATACTGTAAACTAAGAGTCCCAGGTTTTTCATATTTTCCTTAGCTGTAAAGCATTTCCTATATTCCTATATAACTTGAGGTTTTACTTAGTCTTTAGTGTGCCACTGATTTATGTATTAGTGCTGTAATACCATACGTAACCAGGGGATAAAAGTGGTGCTGTGTCTGATATAATCAGCCCAGCATTGCTGTTCTGGTCTCTTACAATCCCTGTATGGCCCTGAGTCTCTTGCAGTCTGCACACAGTATTCTCGTTAATTACTTCAGTGCTTCCCTCATCACCGTCGAGTCAGTTTTTTAAATAATGTCAATGTGCTATTTTTTTTTTTTTGCAGATACGCAGACCTGGAATGTATCTACAATCAGCTGAAAACCAGAAGGGTGCGCAAAATGGCCGAGCTGCTTGAGAAGGTGGAGAGCAGCTACTTCCCAGCATTCAAAGCCTTGTTCAGAGACGTAGTGGCAGGTAGGCATAGATCTGATACAGAAGCAGGCCACAGCTTTCCTATGAAGGGAACATTGTATTAAAACTGACCATGTTGACTTGTCTGACATGGTTGAAAGGCGGCCTATGACATCTCTTCCCACGACTTGTGGATGAAGCCTAAACTGGAAATGGGTCAGAAGTCCCCCATAAATTGTCATTACAGTTCTCATTACAGGGGAGCGCTGTGTTCTGCATTCTCCTCTATGGAAGTTCCCAGTACAGGGGAGCGCTGTGCTCTGCATTCTCCTCTATGGAAGTTCCCAGTACAGGGGAGCGCTGTGCTCTGCATTCTCCTCTATGGGAGTTTCCAGTACAGGGGAGCGCTGTGTTTTCTCCATTCTCCTCTTTGGGAGTTCCCAGTACAGGGGAGCGCTGTGTTTTCTCCATTCTCCTCTTTGGGAGTTCCCAGTACAGGGGAGCGCTGTGTTCTCCATTATCCTCTAGGGGAGTTCCCAGTACAGGGAGGTGCTGTGCTCTGCCTTCTCCTCTATGGGAGATCCCAGTACAGGGGAGCAGTATGTTCTCCATTCTGTTCTATGGGAGTTCCCAGTACAGGGGAGCGCTGTGTTCTCCATTCTGTTCTATGGGAGTTCCCAGTACAGGGGAGCGCTGTGTTCTCCATTCTCCTCTATGGGAGTTCCCAGTACAGGGGAGCGCTGTGTTCTCCATTATCCTCTATGGGAGTTCCCAGTACAGGGGAGCAGAGTGTTCTCCTTTCTCTTCTATGGGAGTTCCCGGTACAGGGCAGCGTTGTGTTCTCTATTCTGTTCTATGGGAGTTCTCGGGACATGGGAGCGCTGTGTTTGGCTATACTCAGAACCACCATAGAACAGAATGGAGAGTCGGTGGCAAACATGGCCAGTTCTCCATTTGGAGCCAAGACTTTTAGGCACTGGCTCCTATCAGACTTTGCATATCCCATCGATATGCCATTATTGTCTATGGTCAGATCTCCCTTTTAAAGGGCTTCTCCAGTCTTTACACAGTGAATATAAACATGATTTTTTACATTACTGAGCTAATCTTTTCCCACCTGAGGATTTGTTACACTTGCATCCGTTCTGGACAATTCACTGGGAGAATTCTGGCCCTTGTAGGAGACGGCCAGGACAGCAGTAGGATTTCTTCTGCTGATGTGTTTGTCCTTCCTCTGTTTGCAGCCCTGTCAGAAGCTCAGGATATCAATATCTACCTGAAGCCGCTCCAGCGACATTTTGAAGACATAGAGAATGTTGAATTCAATGAGGTGAAACCTTTGATTGCTCCCCTTATGCATGTGCTGTGCCTGGTGTGGGCGCAGTCCCAATACTACAACACCCCTGCCCGGATTATCGTCCTGATGCAGGAGCTCTGCAACCTGTTCATCCAGCAGGTGAGTGATCCCTTTGTGGATGCATGAGATTCGGTAATTATGTAAAGAAAGCTTCATCATGGCGAAAAGTTTGGCAATTTTCTATTTCATCTCAAGATCTGTGCTTGCTGTCAGTAAATGGAAGCCTTAACATCTGTGACCTGTTCCAGTTGTGTCCAGTCCAAACAATTCTCAGTCAGCTAAACAGCCTGAGTCTCTTAATAATACATTGTTGCATGAACTATCAGAGCAGGAGAGGCTTGTGCTGCCCGATGCGATTGTAGCAAACCCTCAGTATTAGGCTACATTCAGATAGCAGTAATGTGGCCACAAGACTTAGGCTTCCCATAGAGGTTGAACTGAACTGACTTCTATGGGAGGTCTGTACAGGTCTTTAGCTTCCAATCTTCTTTCTGTTTCAGATTTGTGCCATTGACAGATCTGTGCTTGCTGTCAGTGAATGGGAACTTTCCTTTCTTTTAACCTCTTTGCACAATCCCTGTATATTTGGTCGTCACTTGTAAGCTCCGTTCTCTACTTTTGATATTTTACATTCTCCGGTCTGGCGCAGGCTCGAAACTACCTAAACCCAGAAGACCTGCTGAAAGGGGAGACAGCAGAGAGCGCGACCCGAGTCCAAGAGGTTCTCTCCACCCTGCGATATCTGCTGAGCACTTTTGAAGGAAGCAGGGAAAAGCTGCCGAACTACTTCAAAAATGGCCAAGAAGTGAGAACATGGGACTTTCCCTCCATACTTGTGTTTGCCAGACTGGAATCCTTCATGAGGAGACTGGAAACCATTGAGGTGAGTACTCGAAGCAGCAGACTCTTAGGTCATGTACAAGTGTCACAGGAACATGCACGGAGAGCGCACATGTAAAACCGTCAGTCCAGCTCATTACAGGAAGCTTGGGCCTCATTAGAATCTTCTTGCTAGACAAGTCTAACCAACCTGTAGGAGCGCACCCCTGCCCACCGCATAACCAGTGGACCCCCGATACTTATAGGCACCCCACTTAGAGCACAGTAGTGATCTTCCAGGATCCGCAGCACACATGTACAGTGCTCTCGAACTTCAGCTTCATTGAAATGAATGAAGCCGAGCTGCAGAAACAGTAATTGGGACTTTAGCAGCTGCACCCATTATCCGATCTGAAGCGGGATTCAACAGTTACTTTCCCCAGACGTCTTTAATGAAGACTGAAGTCCACTAATTTGTAGATGTATAACCCCTTCTCTGCCAGAGGCACTCGGTTGCACCTGAATCCAATTTCCTGCAGAAAGGTAATTGCGCTCTGGAGAGGGATATTTTTAGAAGGAGGCTTACAAATGATCCCGCTACTGCACGTTGTCTTATTTGGATGGACGAGAGGCCAGCGACACGCGGGCCCCGCCATATGTACCATTTAGCCGTCAGTCCTAATGATTAAATTAAACAATTTGACCTCCTCCCTTCCCTGTCAGCACGGCTTTGAAGAACAGCCGTACGTCATTATCACTTCCACTGCAGTCCATTAATATGAGAGCTCAGCGGTTGTTACCGTGTCTGCTGCCAATTCATAATGTGGAGGGCTATCATCTGCTGAAGAGACTATTGTTGTCAGTGAGGGCAGCCCTCACCCCGAATCAATAGAGTCCTCGGTGCACACAAGTCCTTGAGTCGTCCTCTTCTGTCAAGCTAGATGGCAATTAGGATAGAAGTGACTCCTCCGGGTTTAACACTCTCTGCTGATTAATTTTTAAATATATCATTTATAGGGGGTGGATTGTTTTTCTGATACAAAGCTCTAAATACTCTGCATAGACCAAGAACAAAATTCTGACAGCCTGTAGCCACCGCTAGGGGGAGCTTAGTGCCTACCAGTTATACATTCATCTAAAGAGTAATCTATAGGCAGTAAACTCCTACATCAGGTGGCTGCAGGCGAGAAAAGGGGCTCTCCAGAACTGGAAAAATAGTGGCCTATCCTTATGTTAGGACAGTGATATCACAGCTGGTATTACAGATTAGTTGACCTGACAGCTACTGATCTATGATACTGATAACATGCAGACCCCTCTGACCTGACATTGATGGCTGAGCTTGGAGTTAGCCTATTCGCTTTGTAGTGCTGGTAAACACCTGTAACTATAAGGCCAGACAAGGGACGTGGAGCTCCGATTCAGGAAAACTGGCCTGCACCTGCTGGAAAGATATAGTAAGAAATGAATTGGCACGTAATGCAGGACCAAACAATGTTACCGTTAATAGGTCGCTCCATCTTCTTAACCGTGGGTGCCGCAAAGTGTAATGGTGCAGATTTTTACTTTCCCAGTTTTGTTGTGTTTTTCCTCATTTTTAAGCCGGCTCCCAGTCATGTTCTGTAGCTGGAGTTATAGCAGCTTGCGCTGCGGATTTTAATTATTCATGTTCTTTGTGGAGTTGTTGCCCATGTATTTTGCTGCATGGCAGAAGAACTCGGGCTGCGGCACTCGGAAACTAATGGACATGACGAGGAACATTGTGCTCTCTCCTCCTGTGGCTGAATACAAAGTTTATCGATCTCCGCTCAGTCTCCCGTAACCCTTTACAGCTATGTGTGTAGAGAGAACCTTTGTCATCACGGCTGCAAAGCCCCAGATGATTTCCACATTACATAAATGACTGTGTGTGTGTGTGTATGTATGTATGTATGTGTGTGTATATATATTATATATATATATATATACATATATATATATATATATATTTATATATATATATATATATATATACTCTCTCACACACACTATCTATAACTGCTCTGCAATATGCTTGGTGCAGGCAAATCCACCTGAAGGAAATGTGTGTCTGTTTTTGTATCCATACACAGACACACACACTTTTTTTTTTTTTTTACTATATATATATATATATATTAGTGTAAGGAGGTCAGCTTGGTGGTTTAGCAAAGTCCCAAGGCAATAGAGAGACACACTGCCTTTTCGATCCAAGTTCGGTTCTCTTCCAGCATTTAATTTAACACAGTGGAAAAAACACGTATGTCAAAACAATACACAAAATAACTCCTGCTCGTCTGAGCACTCACTATACAGTATCATTTTCCCTCACTACTACCTTATAGGCGCAGTCCAAAAGACTGCTTGCTTCTTTGTGTATCCCTCAGGCGCAAACAAAATGGCCTGTAATTGCAGACACAACTAGTCAGCCAACTTGCTGACTTATTTAGACCAGCTAAACCCTGGCCAGGAACACGGAGAGCGGTCACCCACCCAATACTTTGACTTCTTGTAAAAACCGTCCCGAACTAAGCTGTATTCACACAGCTACTACCTACCCCAGCTGACACAGAACACAATGATGGCTCCTACCTCACCGTGAACAGGTTTCTCAGTGACGTGCATCTGTCGTCGCCATGTATATACACCATTCACTACCTTAACAGTCAGGGATGTATAATATATATTATATTAACACACACACACATATATATATATATCTCTGTTGTTGCACCGTTGAGCTTTATTAAACCTGATAATCTACATGTTTGCTGATATACATTTCATGGGTGTTTAAGTCGAGGTGTGCCGTGAAATTACTGAAGCCTAAAACAGGAACAGAAATCCTGCCACTGAGTCCCCACATTGCGGGGCCAATGTTATTTCGCTAAAAAAACAGAAAGAGAGGTGACACCCTCTGAACAGGGGAGCAGACCGCAAAACAATCATTGCTGGGATGTTGACCCATCTCTGTGCTATCCAAAACTGTAAAAAAAAAAAAAAAAGTTGGGCTGGAGTAACACCTAATAGGAAAAAAAGAGAAAATATGTGTATGTATATACAGGCAGTCCCCAACTTACACCATTCCGACTTACATCTGTCCCCTAGTTACAAACGGGGCCTAATTGGGCATGTTGGCACTTGCAGTTCCCTGTTCCACAGCAGACAGTAGCTGTGGAATGACAAGTTCCAGCATGCCGCAGCAACACATGAGGTGAAAATGAGGCGATATCTTAACAAGGGCACAGGCAGCAAAACAAATGTAAAAAACTCTTCCCTGCACTGTCCAAAACTTTAAAAAAATCTTTTGTGCTGGAGATACATTTAATAAATCTGCTTGTTCCAACTTACATACAAATTCAGCTTAAGAACAAACCTACAGTCCCCATCCTGTTTGTAACCCGGGGACTGCCTGCCTGCGTGTGTGTGTGTGTGTGTGTGTGTGTGTGTGTGTATGTGTGTGTATATATATATATATGTGTGTGTACATATATACATAGTTGCCAACTTTCGAAAATGAAAAAGCAGGAGATTTCAGTGGGCGGCGCGCGTAGCGCGCCGCGGTAAAAATTTGCATGGACACGCCCATCTTGTTGGTATGCCACGCCCCTTCAAAAAGCCACACCCACTCCACCTAACTGCATAACGGCTTTGGAAGAAAGCCAGGTAGATGCCCTTATAGCCAGGTAGTAGCCCCCCATAACCAGGTAGTGCCCCTTACAGGCCAGTAGATGCCCCCTTGTAGCCAAGTAGATGCCCCCTCTGTAGCCAGGTAGAGCCAAATTTGTAGCCAGGTAGATGCCCCCCTTTGTTAGCCAGGTAGGTGCCCCCATTGTTAGCCAGGTAGGTGCCCCCATTGTTAGCCAGGTAGTGCCCCCACTGTTAGCCAGGTAGTGCCCCCATTGTTAGCCAGGTAGTGCCCCCATTGTTAGCCAGGTAGATGTCCCCTCTGTTGCCAGGTAGTGCCCCCATCTGTTTGCCAGGTAGTGCCCCCTCTGTTGCCAGGTAGTGCCCCCTCTGTTGCCAGGTAGTGCCCCCTTTGTTGCCAGGTAGTGCTCCCTCTGTTGCCAGGTAGTGCCCCCTTTGTTGCCAGGTCGTGCCCCCTCTTGTAGCCAGTGATGCCCCCATTGTTGCCAGGTAGATGACCCCTCTGTTGCCAGGTAGTGCCCCCTCTGTTGCCAGGTAGTGCCCCCTCTGTTGCCAGGTAGTGCCCCCATTGCTGCCAGGTAGATGTCCCCTCTGTTGCCAGGTAGTGCCCCCTCTGTTGCCAGGTAGATGCCCCCTCTGTTGCCAGGTAGTGCCCCCTCTGTTGCCAGGTAGTGCCCCCTTTGTTGCCAGGTAGTTGCCCCTTTGTTTCCATGTAGGGGCCCCTTTTTTGCCAGGTAGATGCCCCCATTGTTGCCAGGTAGAGCCCCCTAAAGCTAATAAAAATAAAATAATAAAATCCACTTACCTGACCAGGCTCCTGCAGCGCTGCCAGCTCCTGCCCGATCTCTTCAGCGGCGCAGGGGGAAGTGAGAGCAGCCGCGCGTCACTCCCCTGCAGCCGGCGTCACTTCCCCTGCGCCGCTGACCTGTATGCACGGCGCGCCAGACGCCGTACATACAGGGGGAGGAGGGAGGAGGGAGCGATCCCTCCTGCCTCCTCCCTGCACAGTGAGACCGCGGGCGGGTGAGCGGCCGTTTGCGGCCGCTGCACCGCCTGTGGAGCGGTCCCGCGGCGCAAGAGTAGCGCACCAGCGCTACCCCTTGCGCCGCGGTAATTTAAAGGGACCCCCGCCCCTGCAGGCGGCGGGAGGAATGCCAACTCCCCGGGAGGGCGGGGGGGCCCCCAAATAGCGGGACCCCCCCGCAAAAACGGGAGAGTTGGCATGTATGCATATATATAATTTTATATATTATATATATATATATATATATATATATATTATATATATATATATGTATGTATGTGCACGCATATATGTATATGAGATTACAGTACAAATTTGCCAAGTGGGCAGGTTATACGGTTTTTGAAGTTCATTTAAACAAATGTTTGTCTCGTCATCTAGACTGGTGTTTGTATTTGGGGATCTCAGTTAGTGAAAATATCAACACCAAACGAATGATAATTCATAAAGTCTTTGTGCATGATTCATATAGGTACTAATCTTTTATATAGATTTAGAAAAGATGCTGCTTGGTACAAGAAAATATCAATTTATGTAATTTTGATACACTTTGTATAGTATTGTAAAACTGTTTTAAAAAAAATAAATCCCAAGTGAACGTTTAATGTGAGTGAGTGATCACAGGGCTGAGGTAGTGGAGGAATACAGGCAGCAGCACACAGCCCGTGCTATTGTATTAGTGTCACTTTCCCATTATAATGCTGTGTCACATAAACTGATGCTGTTGGATGCGCTGCGTTGTCACTCTAGCAGACTGATGCATGGTTGTTGTCTCTGCAGGATTTGCTGCTCACAGCCCTGGATATGATGAAACTGGAGAAGCTGGAGTTTGGTGGCATCAAAGGGAAAGCTCTGAGTCTGACAGTGGCTGACATGTACCAGGAGTTCCTAGACACATATAAAGTATTCTCTGACAGGACGTACGACTGCCTGGCCATGGAGAACAAGGTGGGGGTTCCCTTCAGCTTTTTTTAGATTTATATAGTCACGGATGACACGCTGACGGGCCTAAGGCCCAATACCTATCCGTCCACAGTGTTGCCAGTGACCAGCATGTGGTAGACATGAGCAGTCGCCTCACTGTTGTGTGGCTTTCTGAGCAGACTACAACCTGTCAGTCACGTGTTTGCAGTCGGTGACTAGATGTTATCAGTGTCTTCTCCTTCTAGACAATGTCTCCATTATCATTCTGAGAGTCATCTCTGACACAAGCTTAATTAGGGAGCTAATGAAAGATTTTTACTAGACTGATGGCCCCATGCTTAAAAGACGAGGCTGGCAGCGGTCGTATGGTGCGGCCTGTGAGATTGATGGGAATCAAATACACAGACACAATTTGATTAACAACCAAACTAGCGGTGTTAAAAAGAAAAATGACTGGTCCCACTGCAGATGGATAGAAGACAAATGCTCTCCTCTGTTCTTTACAAGTATATATGTAAATTATATAGATAAGGTGTATAGAGGGCAGCACAGGAGCATTTCATTCTATTAGAAATAATGGAAATGATGTTACAATGTATATTACAATCTATATGTATAAAGTGTTCCATTCTTTATACTGTGGGCTGCACCTATTAGGCCACATAAGGCTATGTTCACACGGTGTAATTGTGGGAACGTATCTCGCCCCACAATTATGCCGTGTGTACGGGGACAGGGCGGGCGTATACGGCGTGAATAATTGACATGTCACTTTCTCCCCATTCGCCGTATTGTGCGAGCAGGGAGAGGAGACGTAATCCATAGTTCTATATGAGAACTGTGGATTACCATAATGACTGGGACGTTTCTCGCCCGTATTTCGTGCAGTACGGCGCGAAATACGGGGCGAGATACGTCCCATTTTAAGCCGTGTGAACATAGCCTAAGGGTTTCTACTTATTGTCTCTTGTAGGAATTTGAGATCGATGTCTCCAATTTCAAGCTGAGTGTTGAGGACATGGACAGGCGGTTGGGGACGGTATTCTGCCTGGCCTTCGATGACACCTCTGGCCTGGAGCATGCGTTTCGGGTATGTAGTCGCCCCTGACAGTCGTTCTGTATAGAGGAAGCTATCTCTTGGCAGGTTCTGGGTATCAGACCTCTTGTAGATGTGTAATAGTTTTGGTTTCCCTACCAGCTCCTGGATATGTTCGGAAGCCTCCTGGACAGGCCCATAATCGCAAGAGACGCCTTTGATAAATACCCGATTCTCATCACTATGTTTGAGGAAGAACTGGACGCTGCAAAAGCCATCTATGACCACCACATGCTGGAGGTCACGGAGCAAGGTCTGTGTCACATCCCACAAAAGCAGCAGCCCGGAAGTGTATTCTATAATGTGATTAATACGAGTCACCACGGAGCTCTGTGACCATATAAAGCTAAGAACAGGGGGACCTCTAATATATAGAGCAGGGGATATTATTGATTCTGCAACTGCAGAACCTCCCTTTTGATCAGAAAGTGGGATCTTTGTAGTAATCTGTTAATGACATTGTGCTCCTATCATTTTGTCAGCTGCAGTTCCCCCGTTATAGCACCCCTAAGCAGTGTCACCTAATCACCCAGTGCCCATAGTAAGGCTCCTATATATTGCTAGTGCGAAGTCTCCAAATATAGCCTGCTATAATGCCATCCACACCTGCTCCCTGATGTTCTGATTAGTTCCCCCAAACCTGCAGCATGCCCTATACAGTGCCAACTTTAGTGTTTCCACTAATCATGTCATTGTCAACAAACGTAGCCAAGCATAGGATGCTATATAGTTCCAGCTAGGATCCATTCCCATGCATAAGAAGCTATATAGCACCATCCATCCCCATTCATAGGATGCTGTATAGAACCATCCATCCCCATTCATAGGATGCTATGTAGCACCATCCATCCCCATGCATAGGATCAGTGTCGGACTGGGGGGTCTGGGGCCCATAGGGGAATTGATCTTGGAGGCCCACCCTACTGTACATAAAAATATTACCGGCCTCTCGGACATAAATGCGCTCATTTTACCACATAATACAGTGTGCAAAACAGAATTGTATGGTGTAGTACAATATCAAGAGAGTCACACATTAGTCTGTCTAACATATCATAGACACGACACAGGGCTAAGTAGCTCCATCCATATCCCCCTCCACCCACATACAATATCCTCCTACATGTTTCCCTTGGTCACGCACCTCATCACCTTCTAAAATAAACACAAGCAAGAAAGTAGAAGTGTAACTCCTATCACAGGGTCAGGTGTTCCCTCACTCTTACAATCAGGGACACATGCACACTGCCACTAAACCCGCTCCGATATTGGGTACAACACCACCATATGGAGACCACATAGAGGTCAGACACCAGCTCAGGTATAATCTACAACACCGCCATATAGAGACCACATAGAGGTTAGACACCAGCTCAGGTATAACCTACAGCACCACCATATAGAGATCACATAGAGCTCAGACTCCAGCTCAGGTATAATCTACAACACCGCCATATAGAGACCACATAGGGTTAGACACCAGCTCAGGTATAACCTACAGCACCACCATATAGAGATCACATAGAGCTCAGACTCCAGCTCAGGTATAACCTACAACACCGCCATATACAAACAGATGCCGTGTGTGCTACCACATATGCCAAGCAGGTAATACTTTTCTTCTTATTTAATATATTGTATCACATAGAAATTGGTTACATTTGTATAACAAGATAGCAGCAATTTTGGCACACTTAGCTCAGTCCTTAAAGTCCTTCATACGAGGTACGGATATAATGCAAGCCACACGAGGAAACGAGCCAGAGGAGATCCAAGCAGTTACTCCATGTTGCCCAACCACGCAACGTTTCGGGGGACCACGCCCCCTTCTTCAAGCGTGACGTAGCCTCCAGGATGTCGGTTCTTAAACTGTCGGGTACGTGATCCGTAGCCCCTTGCTACAATACATATCGTTACACTTACAAACAACATCGATACTTACAAACAATTAAAAACAGAACACTACACCTACCTGAGGACAACTACGCTTACTCCAAATATTCACTTATTATTTATCCATATATTTTACCTGTATTTAAATTGTAAGACAAGTTGTGAATAGGTAGTATCCTAAAAACTGAAACTATGGACAACTAGGTTTAGGGCCAAATACCTGTGTAATCTATAAATACCTATATAATCTATAAATATACATTCCATTGGCAATTTTCATTAAGCCCTTTAGGAGAAAGCACATCTAATCTATTAATCCAATAGACCTCACGTTGTAGAAGTTTTATAGTAGTGTGTTCCACATCATTACCCTCCACTTCTTCCAGCACACACCACCATCTTATACAAGGAGAACGCACTATGTGAACAGAGCGGCAGTTGACAGGACCTCATCAGAAGCAGAGTCTTCCACTCAGAAACAAATGACTTTACGATCTACCAAGAGATGCAATCAAAGAATACAGCCTTTTTTAAAGGAAGGTGGGGACGTCGAGACTACAAGTGGAGATCAGTCGGAAGAATCAATGGGGGCGAAAACAAAAGCCAAACGGAATGTGAAGAAGAAAAATTAAATGATCTGGCTAAAACATCTCCTCAAAACCACTAACAGAGATACAATGACACGTTGTGAACAAGGGACTTAACTTTATTCCAGCAACATCTAAAACATTTTTTGATTTTCAAGTAGATTTCTACAGATTTTGCAGAAAAATGAGTCTGAGAATGTTTTTTGGTAAAAGTATTGATAGGAATATGCATATTAAAAAATTGTACAAACGCAGTAAATTTGATCCAGATATTTCTAGTGCCATGTTTGAATCGTTTCAGGAATTAGTTAGAAGGGAGGTGTGTGAGAAATGGCAAACAAAGGTTAGGAAGAAGAGGGATAATTTAAATAGGAGAAGGAAGCCTTGGATTTACTGAGTAAGGATAAAGAACTTATAATTAAAAAAGCGGACAAAGGGGGGCCACTGTCATCATGGACAGAGAGAAATACATCCGAGAGGCAGATAGACAATTAGATAATAGTGATGTCTATGAAAAGAGTAGTGAAGATCCCACTAGACAGGTTAAAAGCCGCATTGATGAAATAGTTCTTAATGCCGAATTGCAGGGTATTATACATAACAAAACGGCAAATTTATTAAGAGTAGAACACCCACGGGTCCCCATACTATAACGCATACCCAAGGTACATAAATCCCTCGTAGGTCCCCCAGGCAGGCCCATCGTATCCGGCATTAGGTCCGTCTTCCAACCGGTCGCCCTTTTTATTGACAATTATTTACAGAAAATCGTTAAACGACTTCCAAGATCTCTTAAGGACACTAGTGAATTTTTAGCCTAAATTGAAGATCTTGAGGTCACTGATGTCACTGCTCTCTGCACCTTAGATGTGGGTAGCTTGTATACCAATATCCCGATCAATGAAGGCATTTCAGCCGTTAGAATTAAATTAATGGAGGATGCTAGTTTATCCAATAGCACAATCGCATTGCTGGTGGAGTTACTAGAGGTTATCCTTACCATGAATTATTTCAGGTTTGGACAGGAGTTCTACTGGCAGCGGCAGGGGACTTCTATGGGGTCTCCTGCCGCACCAAGTTTTGCCAATATCTTCATGGAGTTTTTTGAAAATGAGCACGTCATCCACGGTAGATGGAGCTGCTGTATTAAACGGTGGCTGCGTTACGTGGATGACGTGTTCTTATTATGGACAGGAACTGAAGCGGAGTTGGACCAATTTGTGATTGATGTAAACTCTAAACACCCGCTCATTAAATTCTCACTTAAAAATAACTTCCAGGAGATAAGCTTCTTGGATGTTCTGGTTAAACGAGAAGGCGAATTGCTCACCACTACTTTATATTCGAAAGACACTGACGGGAATAATATCCTGCATATGAGAAGTCAACATGCCCCTACTATATTCAAAGCCATCCCAAAGGGACAATTCTTACGTGCCAGACGCATTTGCTCATTTGACACAGAATATTATAAGAACAAAGAGAAGCTCATCAAAAAATTTGTGACCCGTGGGTATCCGAGAAATGAGTTTGAGAGGATAGGTGAAGAAGTAGGGAAATTATCACGTGAGTCCGTTAGAACACCTAAAACAACACAGAGATACGATCAAAGACTGGGTTTCCAGTCAGTATATGATGGCCATGCAGAGCTGATACGTAAAACCATCAGAAAACACTGGTACATTGTACAAAGTGATCCAAAATTTGGATCTCTTTTTAGGGAGTACCCTAAATTTATATATCAAAAAGGAAAATCCATAGGTAATCGTATTGTTCATTCTGATCTGAAACAGAAATCTCGAGACAAAAATCTGGACACACAGAAAAAGGGTACTTACCCCTGTCTGTCATGCAAATGTATTGTATTATTAAGGGGTTTTCACCCACCCTACTCAGGGCCTTACCCATAAAAGGATTTTTCACGGTAATACCCCAAGTAGTTTATTATTAAGTGGCCGTGGGATGTGTTACGTGGGGCAAGACTAGGATGTCCGTTCAGGATCAGAACTAAATCCGATCGGCATTTAAAACTAAAAAATTGGAGAGGGGGTGAAAGTAAGTGCGCAGAGGTAGCAAAAGGAAAAAGCATATTCAGATCTACGTGGCTAGACATTTTACGAGAGGGGGTGTGCTGGGAAAAAGTGGAGGGTAATGATGTGGAAACACTACTATTAAACTTCTACAACATGAGGTCTATTGGATTAATAGATTAGATGCGCTTTCTCCTAAAGGGCTTAATGAAAATTGCCAATGGAATGTAGATTTATAGATTATATAGGTATTTATAGATTACACAGGTATTTGGACCTATACCTAGTTGTCCATAGTTTCAGATTTTAGGATACTACCTATTCACAACTTGTCTTACAATTTAAATACAGGTAAAATATATGGATAAATAATAAGTGAATATTTGGAGTAAGCGTAGTTGTCCGTAGGTAGGCGTAGTGTTCTGTTTTTCATTGTTTGTAAGTATCGATGTTGTTTGTAAGTGTAACGATATGTATTGTAGCAAGGGACTACGGATCACGTGTCCGACAGTATAAGAACCGACATCCTGGAGGCTACGTCACGCTTGAAGAAGGGGGGCGTGGTCCCCCGAAACGTTGCAGGGTTGGGCAACATGGAGTAACTGCTTGTATCTCCTCTGACTCATTTCCTCGTGTGGCTTGCATTATATCCGTACCTCGTATGAAGGACTTTAAGGACTGAGCTAAGTGTGCCAAAATGCTGCTATCTTGTTATACAAATTTTAACCCCAAATTTCTATGTGATACAATATATTAAATAAGAAGAAAAGTATTACCTGCTTGGCATATGTGGCATATGTGGTAGCACACACGGCATCTGTTTGTATGTGGAGGATTTATTGCGCAGGTGGGGTCCTGCACATATGCTGTGAAGGCGCCGCTCTGTTCGTAGTGCATTGTGTTCGTTTGCTTATAACCTACAACACCGCCATATAGAGACCACATAGAGGTCAGACATCAGCTCAGGTATAACCTACAACACCGCCATATAGAGACCACATAGAGGTCAGACATCAGTCAGGTATAACCTACAACACCGCCATATAGAGACCATAGAGGTCAGCATCAGCTCAGGTATAACCTCCAACCCCGGGCCCTATAGAGACCCCCATAGAGGTCAGACATCAGCTCAGGTATAACCTCCAACACCGCCCCTGTAGAGAAACCCCATGAGGTCAGACATCAGCTCAGGGATAACCCACAACACCGCCATATAGAGACCACATGAGGTCAGACACCAGCTGGGTCACAATCACATTACAGTGAATACAGCACTGATCCAGTATAGAAGTAAAATAACCCCTGAAATCAGGGACTCACCGGAGACGTCCCATCTGATGAGTCGTTCTCTTCTCTTATTCCCTTTTCTCCTGCATCCGATCCACAACGCCATGATGACTTGTCCCGGCCACAACTCATCCCTGCAGAATTACCAAATTCTTAAGAATCCCCAATTTTTGGCATCTTTACCTATTCCCCCAACCTCTGTAACAAATTCCCAGGGGTTGGGAGAGCAGGTAACAAGCCATAACTTAGAGGCCTAGTATCCTAAGGGGTTGGAGGGTAGAGAGACGACTAACCCCCTGGAGGTAATGCTACAACTATGGGCTGCTGCCCTCTCAATTATATTACCAGGTAGGTAATCAAGACCCTAGGTAGGTGGGCAAATGGGCAAGGCCCCAGATAACTAGATAGGCCCTATTTAGGTAGGCAGACCCCCACTGGATAAGTTGGTAGGCCCAAGTAAGGTAAATAAGTAGACCACGGGTGGGTAGGTAAATAGACCCAAAGTAGATAAGTAGGTCCCAGTTAGGTAGGCTGTAGGTAGGTGTTGGTGAGTCTCGGTTACGTAGGCAGGAGGTAGTCAGGGCCCCATTTAGATAGTATGCAGGTAGCCAGGGCCCCTTTAGTTCTTAGGTAGCCAGGACCCCCCCTTTAGTTCTTAGGTAGCCAGGGCCCCCCCTTTAGTTCTTAGGTAGCCAGGGTCCCCCTTTAGTTCTTTGGTAGCATGGGCCCCCCTTTAGTTCTTAGGTAGCCAGGGCCCCCCTTTAGTTCTTAGGTAGCCCGGGCCCCCCTTTAGTCATAAGGTAGCCAGCGCCCCCTTTCGTCATAAGGTAACCAGCGCCCCCTTTATAGATTAGCCAGGTAGTTAGGTCCCCCGTTATAAATTAGCCAGGTAGTTAGGTCCCCCTGTCTAAATTCGCCAGGTAGCCAGCCAGGCTTAAGGAGTAGCGCTTTATGCCTGCCAGGGCGATCAGCGGAGCCAAGCGCTATCGGCGCTCGGCACTGCTGGCACAGCGCATCCCCGGGAGTCGGGGCCCACCAGGGGATTCACCGATCCCCCAGCGGCCCAGTCCGAGCCTGCATAGGTTACTGTACAATGCAAAACATCCATCTCCAGGCACTAGCAAGCCGTGGTGCTCCTATACAGCGCCTTCTTTTCTGTATAGTAACATTAATAGGGTGCCTATAGCAGCCACTGAGAAGCCACCTCCTCACTGTTGCCGCTCTGCTGCTTAGAGACCCACATAGAAGGAACTCTGGACCCCCTTCTCCATATACTTGTTATGGTTACATTGATAAAGTGCATTTTGTACAGTATTTTATGACATTGTATAATTAATACGTCATTGTGATAAGCACTTTTCTCATTTCTCCCTGTAGGATATCCTCAGATAAACAAGAATATGCCCTTGGTCTCCGGGAATCTGAACTGGGCCAAGGAAATGAGAGAGCGGCTCCAGATGCCATACAGCAACTTCCGCAGTATCACACACCCGTGAGTCGCTGTGTCTAGAGCCATATTGTCATGTGTGAAACTGGTGCAGGCCGAAATGCAGAGCAGCAGCGGTTCACACACCAGTTCTCATATTGAACAGTTGTCGTGGGCGACTGCTCTGGGGTGGGATTTACATAACACATACTTTAGCAGTCATGTTGGTGATGCCTCTGTGTGAATAACCGGCTTATCTCATCAGGTGTATCGAGTTTGAGGAAGGTAAAAGAATGGCACAGAAGTACGAGGAGATGATGGCTCTCTTGGACAAGTAAGTGATGGATTCTGCCTCTTCATTCTGATGCCGGATCTACCAATATGGCTACCACCCAGCTTTATTCAATCCTGAGTGGCAGAGTGAATGGTATAGACACATTTATATTTCAGAAGTCTGGGAAAGCTTGATGACAAACCCTTATTGGAGCTTTAATGGTTGTTACCTAGTTTTCCTAACATTTTATTCAACCCTTTCCTGAACATACATCATGATGTCTCTCACTGAGCCCTCTCCATACACAAGAGGTGCCCGCCATTAGTTGCCTCCAAAGCATGACTACATTGGCCGGGACTGGGATAATGCCAATCTCGGCCAGTCAATGCCGCACAATGTGCCCACCTGTGAAGCAATTTTGGTGTGATGAGCAGTTGTCATGGTGGCTGGGGGCCTAATAAAGGCCCACATGTCTATCATCTTCCTGCTTCTATTCAACCCTTCCTGAGAAATATGTACAAGTGATTGTCACTGCCCAAAATGGTCAAGTACCCTAAGTGGACTAAAAATACAAGTTGTCAAAATATTTTAAAAATGTAAAAAATATTCGAAGTTCAAAACAATCTTACAAATGAAAGTAATAAGGAGATGAATATTAGTATGGCCGTGTCTGTAACATTCATCTTGCATGGCTAACGAGATAGGAAAAAACGGTACCTAAGGCCAAAATTATGTTTTTTTTGGCTTGTTTTGCCTCCCCAGAGAATTGGGATAAGAAAGTGAAAAAAAAAAAAAACAAAAAACATTTTTTATAATATGGTACCAGTATAAACTACACTTGGGTCTACAAAAAAATGACACATGAAATAAAGTTTTCAGCAATGCTCACCCCTGTATTGAAGGCTGTGATCAAGGACCCGTGCGGGTCAGAAACGCGTAAGCGTCTACCACCAGCACCTCTCTCTTTCTGTTTGCTATGGATTTACATCAATTAAGTATTGGCTTTTAACCTGCTGGATTCCTGGCGCTTCACATAAAGGATATTTCGTTATATACAAAAAAGAGAGTCCTACAGATCTGTAGATGGAGAAATCAAAAATGTATTGGTCACAGAACATGGCGACATGCAGTTTTTTAAACAACTATCTCAGATAATGAAAACCTATATAAATTTGGTAACGTTGGAATCGTTCCGACCCGCAGAATAAAGATAACATATCATTTACAAAGCACACTAAGCTACTTAACCACAAACTCCCAAAAAATGGAAACATTTCATTGTTTTCCCAATGAATGACCCCATTAAAGAGTAAAACTTGTTCTGCAAAAAACAAGCCCCATACAGTTCTGTACCCTGTTTCCCCGAATATAAAACAGTGTCTTATATTAATTTTTGCTCCCGAGGACGAGCTAAGACTTATTTTTATGGGATGTTTTTTTTTCTATGAACAATAATTCACATTTATTGTTGAACAAAACATCAACATGTTTTAATATACTGTAGTGATTTCATCACAGACATCAGCATAAGCAGCCAAACTCTGAATTACATTAAAAAAATGCACTAGGTCTTATTTTCGGGGAAACAGGTTAGATTAAAAAAAAAAAAAAAAGTCACGGCTCTTGAAAAAAAAAAGTGAATGCAGTGAAAACAAAAACCGGCAGGTAGAGGTTAAAAAAGGGATTTTTTTTAAACAACTTGACAATTCAGGAGGACTGACAGGCTTTTTAGGCTTTTATAATTTATTGGGGATTTTTGACTGATAAGCCAGCAGCAGATGCATTGCCGTGCAGAGCTCCTGCATACACTGGGGATCCCCCGCTATTTCCCTACATTCAGGCACAAAGCGCAGTTTATCAGGTTTAATTGGTTCTCTACAAAGTTGGCTGCTGTCCTCAGGAGGCTCGTGTGAAGTCAGAGGGTTGATATAAAAGGAGCTTGTTAATTGGGCTTTGAGCAGGGATGAGAAATCTTAATTACAGCTCAAGATCAATGGTAGACACAGAATTCCAATAGCCGCAGCCGCTCACCCCCGCTGCAAAGTGCAGATTTCTTCCAGGGCAGGCGGATGTGGCAGCGATATACTGGAGATAGCCTTATCCGTCCTCCCGCTCAGCAGCTTGCCGTTATTCTATATTGCGGTGATCCCACTCGCCAGAAGTGAATACAGAAACCAGCCACTTGTATTCTTTTTTTTAAATATATTTTATTAGGTACTTCAATTTCACATGAATAAGTCAACACATTATATAGACAAATATACCATAAGTACCAAATTTTTTTCATATACACTAGAACACAAGAAAAACCGTACCAGACTTGCACAATGTTCAGAACGAAATAAGAAATACAAAACGCTGATCAAAATTGATGATAACATAATAAGGTCTCGCGCACCTTAAAATAAAGATGTGTGTTGCTCAATAGGTTGCATATCACTGCAGGACCCTAAATCCATACATTAGAACAATCAATTAAAACAAAAAACATAAAAAAGAAAATAGAACATCTAAAGCCAGTTGTCTATAGCAATAGCTGCATTACCGTTGATACGACCCAAGACATTAAAATGAAGGGGGTATTCACTTGGATTCAAAAACACAACTTTTCCCCTCCTACACCCGAGTACAATTGGGCGGTTGCAACCTACCCAGAGATCCTATCATAGCTTCCCTCAGAAACCAACTAGTAAATTGAAAAATATCTATCAGTTTATTTATTTCGTTTTGCGTATAAAAGTTTTCTATGAAGGGTCTCCATTTTTTGAAGAAATTTTTGGCCATTACCTCCTTATGACGTTCAACATATAATTGGTCGGATAGAGCTTAAAGCCTTATTTGTGCCCTATCACCATGTTCAGATCCGCCACTTATTCTTATTCACGTATTCTGACAGAAATCTTCTGTTGTGTTCTGTTACAAATTTTATATTCACACATTAAGCGGGGCCTGTCACACTGCAGTCAGCCATTAATACGCCGCTGTTCACCTGTGTGTGAGGGGCGATGAGAATAAATGGCTTCTGCCAACAGTAATGATGGAAGCGGCTGCAGACAGGGCTATGTAAGAACCTAGACTGAGAGGAGTAAAATGGTGGAGCAGCACAGAGTATTTCAGGTCACGAAGGTGTAAGTCTGTGGAGATCACTGCCTGAATATTGGGTCCCCAGCAGCGCAGAACATTTCAGGCTAGCTCAGATTCTTAGCTATGCATGTATGATTGTTGGCACCCAGACGCCATTTTTTTTTGCTTGCATTAGTAGTCTAGAATACGCCTGTTCTACTGCGGGTCATAGATTTAGCGCTTTCTAGTTACAAAGCAACAATTCAGGCTCAGGTAAAACACTTTTAAATTGCTCTGCCTGTTCCAGCAGTAATGCATCTGGATTTGCCGTACTGAAGTCATAAATGTGTAAACTACTATGGTTGTAGTGTGACACCTTCAAAACGCTCTGCCAATCTCAGGCGCATTAAAAAGTGCCGCAGGCGATTTATACTGCGCCTAATTTTGGATTGTGTCTGCTCATACATCAAGTGCACAGGACTGCGCCAGTGTTTGGGCTGAAAGGATGCCAGACTACTGTCGCAGCCATCATGTCACCTTGGGAAAAAATAAAATGCATTTTGTTACTTAAGGCGGGTTCATACGGTGTATTACGACGCACGCAGGTAGTCAGCGTAAAGGCCGCTCATTTTCCTGTTGAAATGACGCGCCTGAAAGTGCGTAATTTCAAAGAGAATACGACACACAATGGCCAAAGGCCACGTGTGCGATAGACAAGCATAAAATGTGCGGCGTCTAATTGACGGCAAGTATTTTACATTGTGCTCTATGAAAAGTGAGGTGTACATTGTTTTATGGCAAAATCCCACCTGAGATGTGCGCAATAATTCATCACAAAAGATAGAAAAGTAATATCCACTCATTACTTATATGATACATATGTTGTAAAGTCCCAACCGGGTGTCTGCTGTAGTTTGCCTTCAGTCTGGGTTCACCACAAGATGTTCATAGTAACAGCCGACATGGTCATGTCTTCATTTTTCCAGGTACATAGAGAAGCTGTATGAGGAATGGTGTCAGACCGTATCGGAGAAGTCTCAGTATAATCTCACACAACCTCTCCTCACACGCGATGAAGCTTCCAACCTCATAAACGTCAATTTTGACCCTCAGGTAATTTGACATTGATAGGGTTACAGTGGATTTCGATCTAGTAGGGGTCATGATGGTGATCTTAAAGGGAACCTGTCACATAGGTTATGCCCCCCTTGCTGAGAGCAGCACAAGCTAGTGTCAGACCTACTGTTCCAAGCACTGTGTCCCCTATTCTGTAAGATGCTGCAGTTTTAGAGCATTTACCCCTCAAATCTTATTCATGAGTAGGTGTTGGCCCCGCCCACTAAAGGCTAGCCCCGCCCACTGACCGTTATTTACATGTTTCTACCTATTCAAAGTAATAGGTTTGTCAGTTGAGGTGGGCGGGGCTAGCCTCCGATTGGCCGGGTTTGAAAAAAACTGACTCTTTGAAGGACTCTTCTGGCTGAAAACTGCAGATTTGAGCATTAAATACACGAAAACTACTGCATCTTATAGAATAAGGGACACAGCGCTGGAAACAGCAGGTCTGTCACTAGCTTGTTCTGCCCTCAGCAAGGGGGGCATAATCTATGTGACAGATTCTCTTTAAATATGCAAGTTTAAAAGGATGCTTTCCCTTACACTGTCTTTACTTGCTAGAGGTCCCTCTTTAAACTTGGGGGAATCCGAGTACTGGTCTTCCCGCTGTGACCCAAAGGGTAATGAAAACTTACACTGTGCCCCCTTTAAT